>JAOTQR010063554.1:0-13750 GCA_025774065.1 Solanum ossicruentum | reverse complement strand
TTGCTTTATTCCATCATACTCCAAGGCCAAAAAATAGTCAATCTTTGGCTCCATCCGAGATTGATGGAAATAGAAAAAAAAAGAAAAGAAAAAAGTACTCATTAGTTTTCTCAAATTCACCCTTAGTAGTTTAATTTAATTGAGTGTTAGTAAAGTGAGATATTTTTATTCAAGAGAAATAAAAAATAGTTTGGCCAAATAATACTTCTAGGATTGAGACTATTAAATATATTTCTTAAATAAATTGAATAATTTACAATTAAACAAAGTGGTTTTTTTTTAACGACTACAAACTCCTAAACAAGATTAGCTACTTTAATATTATATTCATTCAATTCCTTAGATTTATGATAATGACAAATTCCTACTTCCTACGCCTTGATATCAAATTGTAATAAAAGGTCTAACCTATATCATTTTTAGGTTTTCCATTTAATGTTCGATATATGTTCTGAAGTCTTTATTAATCCTCTCTGAAAAAGAAATCGCTCCATGCTAGGATTTTTTTGCCTTTCCATATCCATCCCATAAAATCATTGATGGTGTAAATAAGTACATTGTGATTTTGCAATCATGAAAAGGAATGGACAATAACATTAAAACTAAACCTATAATAAAAGGGATGTTTTATAATGTTTGTAAATACATAGAAATAGACAAAAACCAATCAAGTTGTTTTATCCATAAATGCCACCTAATTTATGTCATAGGTAGGGAGTAAAGAACATCTCCATGAAGATCATTCATTTGGTTTCATTAACCATCACTTAATTAGATTTTACATGAGATATAAAGTCCACATTAGTTTTGATTATAATACGGCTAGAGTCTCAAGGCTCTTTGGAGAGAAATTTGTGACATTTAAATAAGTTTTGAACACGCCATATGGATTCTTATTTCATATTTGTTTTAAATATTTTGAATTGTAATCTCTCTGTCCAATATTAATTGAATTTCTAAGATAATGCACACAGATTAAGAAATATATTTTAAGATAAAATTTTAATTAAATTTTCCACTATTACCCTTTTGTTTATTCTTAAGTCATTAATTAAAAATATTTAAAATATGACTAGTAAATTAATAATGGTAGTAGAAGTTAAGGATGCCTCTTAGAATTCCAACATCCGTTTTTTCCAACAAGCATATATCAATATTTTGAATTTACGTAAATTTTAAATTACTCTATTTTTCTAGTAATTGTTTGTACATGAAACTAAAATTTTCAAATTAAAATTTCAATACAACATGTACTCCTCAAAATTCAATAATTAAAAAATTCTACTTTAAAACTTTCAAAAATTTAGAAGGAACCAAAATTCTAATATGTTGAAACTAAAAAAAAAACTATAGAAATATAAACAGGCCTTTATGGAAAATATAGGCTCATAAAAATAATTAAATATGAAATGACTTTGTAAATAGTGTAGTTTAATTTTTAAAAAAGTTTAATTTTATAAAGGGAAGGGTAATATTGGAACAAATTTCAAACATCTCTCTATAATTTGAACAATTCAAATAATTTGAACACTAAAAAAACCTCTAAAAATTCAGTTATATTGAAACGGAGAGAGTACTTTTTACAGAAGTTTTCCAATATATAAATTTTATTTTAAAATATTTAAAAATGTTATATCCAAATTCATGCTCAAAATTAAATGATTTGATTCATAAAATTTATATTATGTCATATAAATTGGATCGAAGAAAGTAACATTATATACGTCGAGTCATATTATGGACAAAAGGGGTACTCTTCCACTATTTAAATTTTAAAGCATTCGTCAGAGGATTTATCCTAATATTCCATATCGAATACCACAAAGAATAATTATATGAGATTGTTAAGAATTATTGGATTGATTATGTGTAACAAATGCCAATTAGTATCTTTAGATTATAATCACAAACATTCTTTTCTTTCTTTATTAATTATCATGTTATATTTGTCGAGAGTTAATTTGATTAGTTTTCAAAATTACATTAAATTACATTCACTCGATATTTTTAAATAAAAATTTACATATTCAAAAGTT
This sequence comes from Solanum ossicruentum, assembly GCA_025774065.1. NCBI lineage: Eukaryota > Viridiplantae > Streptophyta > Magnoliopsida > Solanales > Solanaceae > Solanum > Solanum ossicruentum. Next base: position 11,714 of record JAOTQR010063554.1, on the reverse strand, counting down.
ATACAAAATATACTACAAATTGCAATTTTTTTATATTAATACAATGAAAAAATACATCTTAAAATGTTAGTCAAAGTTCATATCGTTTGACTCTCACAAAGAAAATTATGACAACTAAAAAAGAATAGAGGGGATAACAACTAAAATAATAAACTACTACCTTCGTCCATCTCAACTTGTCTATGTTTGATTTGGTACACTCCTCAAGAAATAACGAATATATGGATATTTTTACTTTTTCGCTCTTATTAAATATAAGTCATCTTAATATTAAAAAATAAATAGTATTTAATAGCAGGAGTAAAATAAACGAAAATGGTAAATTATCTCTTAATTTTTCAAACTAGATAAGTATGATTAGTGTAACCATTAATCCACGTTATTATGGATAGGTCAATGAGAAAAGAAATTAGGCTAGAAAACTTTTGAGTAGTAACTTGAAAATTTTCAGTCCAGGCTAGACTTGGACTAAATCTGAGTCATTTGAGGTTTAGAAAAGTCCACTAATGGATTGAGGCTAATTTATAAGTTTAATCTTTTAAGTTGATCCAAGACAATAAAGAGTATGTATGGCTTTACGAAATTGAATTTGGATGAGTAGAGCTCCCAAAATCGATCTTGCCGCAAAGGATATAATTCTGAATGTTATGATTTGAAGGTGTGTTGTGAAATATAGACTTAAAATATGAGTTATGAAGTTTCTATCTCTGTGCAATCCATCATGGCAGGATGGATCCCGCTATGTCGGTACCACCATGGTAGGATAGTCATGGATTTTAAGTTTGAAAAGTTTCAAATTCACTCATTCCTCCCACTTCGTTCTTGAAAGACCAGAAGCGACCCAAGGTAGTCTTTCTTCAACTTTTCACCTATTTCGTCAACAAAGGTAAGCTAATTGTTCCTCTCTAAACTTTAGAATCTTGAGAAATTGTTACTGGAAAAGATCTTGACTTTCAAATTAAAGATGGGAAAAATCTCCAGTTGGGAGAGATGATCATAAAAGTGACCAAAAGTTAGGATTTTGATGTAATCCAAGAAAATTAGACTATATTTTATTGATTATTGTATTTCTTGATTGTTTATAGATCAAGAACAAGGCAGAACTTGAAATGGGAGAATGCCCAGTTACTTAGAGTTTTCAAGATGTCTTTCGAGGTAGGTAATTGTTTGATATTCCAATTTCTGTGATATATACTTGTTAACTACTTTGTAGTACTTCCTATATGTATGTGAATAGGAAATAATGATATGAACTCAATGAAAGATTCTCATGATCATGTTTCATGCAACTAACCTACTAGTTAAACTTGACAAGTTGTGAGTTATTCATTGTGATTATGATTATGATTGTGTTTGTGGATTATGTGTCATGTTTGATACATTACTAAATCGGGTGTCAAGTTCTAACATATTAGTAGATTGGATGTCATGTTCTGATACATTCTTGGATAGGATGTCATACTCTGACACACAATTTGTTTAGGTGTGAGTTCCTTAAGAGGACTATGGTCGATTGTTACATTAAGACTGATAATTATGGAATGGGTAGATCGAGCATGAATTATGAACTCTTTGCTCTTTTTGTATATGCATGATTTACTATGTTATAGTTGTTTGTCATATATTTCACTTATTGAAATATATAACCGCATGATTCTACCTGTGCAATGTTATTATGTGTACTAATACTATATTTGTTCTTTTTTTTAATTGAGTACAAAGCATCTTTAGGTAGTTGTTAACAAACCTCAGATATAAGATCAGTTGTAATACCTTGAAAGTTCCTAAGCTAAGATCCAAACCATTCTTCTTATAGTTATGGGATCAAGTAAATATAAACATCAAAAGAAAAGACTCGGAGCATACTAGCATATCATTATGTGAATTTTCTTGACCATATTGACTATCCATAACATATAGATGGTTGATACCCCCGCTTAATGTAATAGTAGTACCACGCTGATAACCTCAACCTTATGGTGCTGCCAAAAAAGTTTGGACCTTGTTGTCTCCATCATTCAACCTATTCATTAGACAATATTTCTAATAATGGCCTATCTGACCACACTTGTAGCAAGTGTTAGTGTCGGTGTCATCAAGATACTCACCTATATGAAGCCTATCATACTTACCACAAGGTAACTTTCCTTTTTGACCTTTGAGCCACACTTTCTTATGGCTGTGAACCTTGTACTTTTGTTGACCCTTTGAGTAGGTGCATGATGGTGCATAATTAGAAGACTTTTTTTGGAAGGACTTTTCACCTTTACACTGCCTTTGTTGATTAGCTTTTTGCTCAGTTGATGTAGCCTTTTTTCACATGTTCTTCTCTATCTGTCCTCTTATCCTTGACCAATTAGGCATACATTATAAGGTAGAGATATCTATGTTAGAAATTAACATAGTTACCTTGCATTTCTTCACATGTTTACCTAATCCAAAAACAAACTTCTCATCTTAGTCCTCATGTTTGAAATCATCTTTGGAGCATATCTGGACAATTGGGTGAACTTAAGATTATACTTCTTCACTATCAATCTTTCTTGTTTCAGATTTATGAACTCCTCCACTTAGGTTTCCCTCGACTACCTAGAATAGAAATTGTCAAGGAATGCACTCTCTAACTTATTCCAGACTACAAGCTCAAAATCTTTGCAATGACTTTTTTCCTATTAGATGTACTAAATATGAGCCACATCTTTGAATTGGTAAGAAGCAAGGTACACTTCTTCAATCTCCATCGCATGTATTTTCTTTAGGACCTTCCACATCTCAGTAGCCTTGAACCTATGAAGATTGATACATTCATCCTCAAGAAATCTCAAATCTTCACAAAAGTTGACGCTTCTTGGTTGCTAGTGTTCTGAGCATGGGTGTTTTGTTGACCTACTTGAGTTGTTACTAGTTGGGCACTCTAGGCATGGTCGACACTCAAAAATCATTGCTAGTTTTCTAGAGAATCATTTGGTCTCATCATTCATTCAATTAATAGAAGGCTTAATAGAATTAAAAAATACTCATGTAAGCTTTAGGATATTACAATCAATAGACAAGTAACTCAAACATAACTAAATCAATAGCTCTATATCAATAAAAATAAATTTTAGAATAGACTCAAAGTACATCTTCTAACTCAGTCTATGAAGTCTCTATCAATTATCAAGAAGGTTCTAAGACAAGTCCAAAACTACCTCAAAACTATAAAAAAGAAATAAATTTAAAATAAAATATAATCTTTGAAATGCTAGGAGATCTCACCAAGACATTAGAAATATTCAAAATTTTCAATGAATTGTCTGCTGAGGATCCCTAGCACCTATATCTGCATCATGAAAAGATGTAACATTTGAATGATGTCATTACATGAAAGGTAAAGTATATAATATGGTTAATCAGAACAATATGTATCAAGGATATTCAATGAAAGAATTAGCCAAGCTCAACTCAATATCAGTATGATATGCAAGTTTAAAATATTAAAGTTTTCATCAATCATCAACATGCATATGCAACTCAGTAAAATAATATACTTTTACTCTTAGGGAGTTTCTATAATTGAAAACCATCACCATATGAATAAGGGATGATACAAAGAATTGTTATTGTAACCACAATCATCCATTACCTTGTCAGAATAAGGGATGAAATGCCAATGGATCTAAAATTAAAGTTCTTTTTTAGGACAATAGAGGCATATGCCCCAATCTTATACTGACTTCATAGTTTATGGGGTTTGAGTTAATTATACTCTTACCCATATCAATTCTAATACTCTTCCCAAAATATGTGCTCATGTTATTATCCTGTCTACTCTCTTGGACTTTAATTTAAAATACCAATCTCATCTCAAAATATCATCATCATCTTTCATCAATAATTATACTTTGAAAATTCATTTACATTATCGTCAAAACTCTTGCTCAATAACATCATTTAACTCTATGCTCAAATTCATTAGAAAGCTCATTAAAACATGTATCATCTTGATTTAAAAGTAATACTTGATTTTATGCATGAAAATCATCAACTCAATATCAAATAATGCATAAAAAAACCTCATGATCATTAACTCAATTAGGGTTCATGGGAAGTAACCACGAAGAACAATTCCAATAATAAAATAATAAAAATTTTAATGCATAAGTATATAGGATTTAATAGAAGGAGAATTAACTCAATCAAAATAGTCTTGACTCAACTCAATACTCAACTTAAAATGAAACTTAGCCGTTGGATGCATGGACAAACTCAATGCAATGCTATGATAAACTTACATACCTAAAAAAATTAAAACTTTATCCAAAATTAGAAGACCTAGGTAGAATAGCTTGAACCCTAGCTTCTTCTCCTCTTGAAGTTGTTCTCAAAGTATTCTAAGTTATTATGAGAGTATGGGTACCATTGACACTGATAAGGGATTTATTTTAAAATTAAAATGTTAAAGATTTAATTGAAAAGAGACTGAAAAATAAAATTATTCTTCATCAAAATCATCAGACTAGACCATGAGACCCTATTCATAGATTCCCTTTCGAAGAATATGGAGAATTTGGACCTAGGTCTACGAGCAAGATTCTATAGGTCGTTCATATGGACTCGTAAAATTTAGCATCAATTTTTACTTTAAAGATTTGGGTCCACGATCACCTTCTACGAAATGTGGACCTTTCTATGAGTCTATCCTTTCAAGTCCTGGTTAAAATTCAAAGACTATAATTTTTTAGATCCAAACTATAGAACCTAGATGATAGGTCATATAATGATTAATAAGTCATGAATATCTTCCATAGATGGTTAGAGACTTGGGCTTAGGAGTAGAGGCTTAGACTCTATGAGGCCTGGCCTACGTCTTATACAATCTTCTATAGCTTATGGACTGACTCGTGGTTTAGGTCGTGGTTCAGGTCCCAATGATAGGATCTACGAGACTCTCTTATGACTCATAGACACATCTGTATATCATATATTATACTCGTAAGTACTAGTTTTCAGCCTATTTAAAGTTAATTTTCTGAGCTTTTGGACCTTTTAAGTTAGGATATTATAGGGGGTGTTACAAATTCACATGTAGCGCTGACTATGGATCTACCTCCTCAATAGTAGGTTGAATAATTACATCTATATCTTGCGATCCTTCCTCTTTATTTCTTGAGTATTAGTATTGATTTCTCCAATGATTTTCGTTACATCAGTATTCTTAACTGTAGACTTTCTCTCCGGTTATAAGTAATGTCATAAAGCATATGTGAGCAAACACTTAACGTGTTCTCTATGCCTATAAAATCTTAATAAACAAAATCACTTCTTTTTATTTACTTTGTGATAACAGTTTATTTTTCATACTTGAGAAAATATATTGCATACAATATGTAGCTAAGATTATATACTTTTGTAGTACATTGATAAATTTAAAAAAATTGAAGTTGCAACTGATTTATATGTGTTATAAGATTATGTTTACCAGTAAAATAGAACAATTAAATTTCTATGAGATCAAGATAATGCGTCTTAGTTCAACTCTTTCTAGGTTCGACTATTAGCAATTGAAATATTGTCAAGTACGCAAGCAAAATCAAATGAAATAAATAAAAGCGTAAAGACATAAAGTTGTTAGTCAAGATATCACCATAGATTTTCATGTCTGAGAATGCTTCTTCTTGGATCCAATAACAAACAAGTATGAATATGTTACACCTTGAAACATTATCAAAATACCCTTAGACGAGAGATTGTTGACATAACACATCATTCAAAACTTTTTAAGCAAATTCAAGGTCAAAATCATGACCAATACAAAAATTATGTGGGAAGTGATCTCAATCAAATTTTAGGCTTGTCGGAGTAAAGGAAAATTTTTTGGGGATAAAATGAGATTCTCAACGAGGTGCGCAATATCTCTGCGTCATGAAGATACTCCAAAATGGATCATTCTCATATTTTACATATGAAATTCATTCAATGTGTGCAATTTATATGTTACATAAAAAAATAAACTAAGACAGAACAAGTCCGTGATGCAGACATGCTCCATCACTGTTCAAATTTTTTGTCGGCTGAAATTCTAATGAGGGCATTCTCAACCTTTACCTATCCCTTCTACACTTAATCTATGACTGATATAGGTCATTTTTGGCCTAAAGAGTGTTCTTAAACCATTCCTAAGCTTCTTTGTACGTTCTAACTAAGGAATTAGGTCTACGAAGAGGAGAAAAGACTAGGGTTTAAGTGATTGGAGTAAAACTCTTGCGAATTTGGTTGTCATCCTTCATTCCAGGTATGTAAGGCTAAACTAAAGCATGAACCTTATTCATCTATTTTCCCCATGATTGTGATAGGATGAATTATGATGGAATTGGAGTCCCCATGATTTATATTCTTGAAAACTTCTTTAATATTTAATCTATTTTACTTATATCATCTAATTGATGATTTCTAGAAACTTAATTCTTGAAAAATAATTTAAGCCTTTGATTTTATAAATCCTAATTATATTTTTGAACTAAGATTTCATGACTATACCTAAGGATTGAGTCTAGAATCTTGAACTCGTGAATGCTTGATTGTGATTGAGATGTGCATATGACGACAATCCCATGAACTTGATGGTTAAATGTAATATTTATAATTGAACCTCTTGATTGTGACAGAATTGATGAATTGATAATAGTCCTTACAAGACTTAATTGATTTGATAGATTAGGATTGATTGGATAGAGTCTTATGAGCGTTTAGTCTTGAGAGGAGTATTGGACACTAAATTGAGTTAAAGTAAGTAATACTTAAGCTCAATAACTATGCCACAAACATAGGATGAGAATGAGGTCATACTTCTAAAGTCCTTAAAGAGGATTTGATTTGATTGATTATGGATTTAATAATGATAATTATCTCTTACCCTAGTAATGTATTGGACGAGTATGCAATGTCATTACTTTATTGATCATTACTAGCTCATAGGTGTTGTTGGTTGGAGAAACTCTCATATAGGTCTTGATATTGCTCTGATTGGATTGAATTGGATTGGATTATGTATGATTGGTTTGTGTCTAAATTATATTCTTACTTTAGAATTTTGACATCTTCATTGAGTTTCTTACTTCTTGACCCAAAGTCATTCTCCCTATAGGAGGGACTTCAGGCATATTCTCAAGAAACACTTCAGGAAACTCGTTTAAAATCAAGACTGACTCAAGAGTAGGAGACTCAATGTTACTATCTTTGACTCTAACAATGTGATAAATACACCCTTTAGAGATTAACTTTATGTCCCTAAGGTAGGAGATGAATTTACCCTTAGGCACAATAGGATTGTCTTTCCACTCTATAATAGACTCATTCAGAAAATTAAATCTAACAGTTAGAACTAGGAGCTTGTGAAGTCCAATTACTATCTGGGAGGGCACAATCTAGGTGAGCATAGTAATGGCTCCCCTAAAATCAGCCTCTGAACTAGGAGCTTATTGAGAAGCATGCGCCTGAGAAGCCTCAGTGGCTCGAGCAGGTCGACTCTATCCCCTCATCCCTATATGAATATGCACCTTTAGTGAGGGATTCTCAATGTTGGAAGCTAAAGCATCTCTTTAGTTAGCGGTATGCTTAGGAAGTATGATTTGCAAACATATAATGCTCAAATTAGATAGATACTTTAATAGCGTTAAACTCTATTATACAAACTCAGAATACAAAAGAGCTTAGACAATTCCTAATGTCTTGTAGCCTCCTGATTATAATATGATCCATAATATATCCATAAGCAAGACTCTACTAGACATGACTTCATAGACATCCTAGAACACTTGAACTTTATGCTCTCATACCAAGTTTGTCACGTCCTAGGAAGGTACTCTTGGCGTCGCCATCACAGGAAATCACTACTAGCTTCAAAGAGAACCACTTAGCCTGACTACACACTAAAGACCAAATTAACTACTGCTCCAATTTTAACCTTGCCTGATAAGGTGGAAGATTTTGTGATTTATTGTGATACATCCAAAGTTAGCTTGGGATGTGTGTTGATGTAGAGGGGCAAAGTAATAACTTATGTTTCTAGACAACTTAAGGTCCATGAGAGGAATTATCCAACCCATGATCTTGTGTTGGCAGCTATAGTATTTGCTCTTAAAATTTGGCACCACTATTATTATGTGGAGTGCATGTGTATATATTCACAGACCATAAGAGCCTTCAATATATCTTTAATCAGAAATAGCTCAATCTAAGGCAGAGAAGATGACTAGAGTTGCTCAAAGATTATGATATGAGCATTCTATACCATCCTAGAAAAGCTAACATTGTTGTTGATGCTCTTAGTAGGTTGTCAATAGGTAAGATTGCCCATGTTAAAGTGGGAAAGAAAGAACTGGCTAGGGAGGTGTACAAACTGGCCCCATTAGAAGTTAAACCTGAAGAGTTTAATGAAGGTGGAGTTCATGGTCAGAATAAATCTGCCTCATCTCTGGTGGCAAAGGTGAAACAAAAGTAACACCAAGATCCAGTCCTACTTCAGATGAAGGAAACTATTCATAAATAAAAGGTACTGATTTTTTTCTAAAGGGGGAGATAGTATGCTGAGATACCAAAGTAGATTATGTGTTTTGAATGTTGATGGTGTTTGAGATAGGATTATGCTTGAAGCTCATAGTTTCTGGTACTCTATTCATCCTGGATCTACTAGGGTATACCATGACTTGAGGAATATCTACTGGTAGAATGGAATGAAGAAAGATATTGCTAAATTTGTCTCCACGTGCTCGAATTGTCATCAGGTTAAAGTTGAACACCAAAAGCCATGTAGGTTGGCTCAAAACTTTGAGATTCCCGAATAAAAGTGAGCAATTATCAATATGAACTTCTTCACTGGTTTGACAAGGTCAAAAAAATAATATAATTCGATATAGATGATTGTGGATAGAATGACCAAATTAGCTCACTTCTTGACAGTTAAGACGACTGATACTACAAAGAATTATGCTAGATTGTACATTCATGAGATTGTCAGATTGCATGGAGTTCCCTTATCTATCATATCAGATAGAGGAGCTCAAGTCACATCTCAATTTTGAAGGTGTTTTCAAAAAGGATTGGATTCTAAGGTGAATCTTATTACAACTTTTCATCCCTAGACAAATGACCAAATAAAGCACACGATTCAAACATTATATTGGAGGATATGTTGAGAGTTGTGTCCTTTATTTCAAAGGTAATTGAGATAATCATTTACCTATTATTAAATTTACATATAACAATGGTTATCATGCAAGTAGCCAGATGGATCCCTATGAAGGAGATGTAGATAAACAATTGGATGGTTTGAGGTTGGTGAAACTAAATTAATTGGACATTATCTTATTAATTAATCCATGGAGAAGGTGAAGGTTATTAGAGAGAGGTTGAAGACTGCACAGAGATGCTAGAGATATTACACTAATGTGAGAAGAATAGACTTAGAGTTTGATGTAAATGATTGAATATACTTGAAAGTGTCACCCATGAAGGGGGGATGTGATTTCAGAAGAAGGGAAAGCTATGTTCTCGTTATATTGGTCCTTACCAAATTGTGAAGAGGATTGATAATATTGCTTATTATGAGTTGGAGTTGCCTTCTGTGTTAGCCATGATTCATCCGATCTTTCATATCTCGATGTTGAAGAAATGCTTGGCAAATCCTTTATTAGTAATCTCTATTGATAGTATTGGAGTGAAAATAGTTTGTCCTATGAGGAGAACCCGATCTAGATTCTTGATCATTAAGTCCACAAATGAGGACGATGAGATATCCTCCGTCAAAGTCCTGTGGAGAAATCAATTTGTTGAGGAAGTCACATGGGAAGCTGAGGAATATATGAAAGATAAATATCTGCATTTATTTATGTGCAATCATAAGAATATTGAAGGTAATGTCCTTATCTATGATTTGAATTAGTTGTTTATCCTTGAGTTGATTGTTGATTGTCTAGAGAGTTTGATTGGTTGTTTGAATAAGTCATGATTGTTATTCATCCGTCGAGTCCATCCCTAAGTACTCTTCATTTGAGGATGAATGATTTCAAGGGGGAGATAATGTTACACGTTGAAAATTATCAACATATCCTTAGATGAGAGATTGTCTGCATAACATATCATCTAAAATTTTTCGGCAAATCCAAGGTTGGAAATATGATCAGCATAAAAAATTAAGTGGGAAAGTAGTCTGGATCAAATTTTAGACCAGCCAAAGCAAAAGATAATGTTTGAGGCAAAATGTGATTTCCATCAAGGTGCGCGACATCTCTGCGCCGCGCAGATGCCCAAAATGGGTTACTCTCATTCTTTACATATAAAACTCATTCAATAAGTGTAATTTATGTCTTATACTAAAAAAAACTAAGATGGAACAAGTCTGCGACACCTACCTGCTCCATCACAGTTTAAATTTTTTCTATCAGCTATAATTTTAATAAGGAGCATTTTAGACTTTTACACACTCCTCTACACTTAGTTAATGACTGATATAAGTTTTTTTTTTACCTAAAAAGGGTTCCTAAACCTATTCCTAAACTTCTTTACACATTCTAACTAAAATATTAGGGCTAAGAAGAGGAGAAAAAACTAGGATTCAAGTGATTAGAGCAAAAGTCATGTGAAATTTGATTGTCATCTTTCATCCTATGTATGTGAGGCTAAATTAGTGTATGGATCTTGATCTTCCATGTTCCCTATGATTGTGATAGGATGAATTGTGATAGAATTGAAGTCCTCATGCATGATCGTGCTTTCTTGAGACCTTTTTTCATATTTAACCTTTTTGTTTATTTATATTGTATAATTGATGATTTGTATAAATTTGTTTCTTGAAAAAATAAGTTAAGCCTTTGATTTTGTAAACTCTAATTCTATTTGTGAACTAAAATTTCATGACTATGCCTAAGGATTGAATCTAAAGCCTTGAACTTATGAATGCTTGATTGTGATTGAGATGTGAACATGGTAACAGTCCCATGAATTTGATGGTTAAATGTAACCTTTATAATTGAACCCAATTAAATGTTATCATAAATGCATGTCTAAACTACTCTTGAAAAATGCGATTGAGGTTTGATTGTATGAGTGATAGGCCGAAAGGCTTGATTGTGACAGAATTTATGAATTGATAAGATTCCTTACAAGACTTGATTGATTGGATAGATTGGATTTATTGGATAAAGTCTTATGAGCATTAAGTCTTTTGAGGAGTATTGAGCACCGAATTAAGTAAAAGTATATAATACTTGAGCTCAATAACTAAACCATCAACATAGGATGAGAAAGGGGTCATACCTTTAAAGTCCTTAAAGAAGGTTTGATTTGATTAATTATGGATCCAATGATGATGATCATCACTTATTCTAGCAAGGTATTGGACGTGTGGGCAACAATATCATTTTGTTGTATCATCATTGGCCCATAGGTGATGGTTGTCGGTTAGAGAAACTCCTATACAGGTCTTGATGACACTCTCATTGGATTGGATTAGATTGTGTAGGAATGGTTTCTATCTAAACTGTATTCTCACATTATACTTTTGACATCCTAAGAGTTTCTTACTTCTTGGCTTAAGTACCCGAGTTTATATTATTCTACCTTGATACCTATTTCATTCAGTTATTTTACATACTCGTACTGTCACGACCCGACCCCGGGGCCGTGACTAGTGCCGATTAGACACTAATCCAAATCCTAAAACACATTTACTACTT
>JAOTQR010063543.1:0-13751 GCA_025774065.1 Solanum ossicruentum | reverse complement strand
CTAGTACACACTGCAAATAAAATCAAACAACAAAAACAAACACAAAAGTAAAATACAAGAGATTCTAGAAATCAACACTAGAACTAACTAATAGTGAATTCAAGTCAAAACCTAGCCCTATTCCCCGGTAACAGTACCATAACTTTCGACTGATGTTCATGCTCCAATAATTAAGCAATCGCTGTCAGCAATTAACCTAACCAAATGTTAGGGTCGAATCCACAGAGAATACGGGGCTTGACTATAAGATTTCACTACTAATCATTTCAAGCATTAATAACTAATATCTCTAAATGGGGGGGATTTTGTGATTCATAAACAAAATAGAATAAACACTAAACTACGACACGAGGAAACACTCAATTTTAGGGACAACTTGGGAATTGTGTTCACTATGGTTCGTTGACTCGATTACCCTATGCAACATAACTATAGTTGGAAATTATCTTGCAGGACAGTAACTTAGGTTCTTCCAGCCCTCTTATGAAGGTGAAGGTCGAATTTCACCATGGTGCTTGGGCGGCTACCATGGTGTGCCAACTAACCGTTACCAATTGTCCCAGTCAACCTCCCCTTTGTCAGGTTTTGTTGATTAGACGAGAGCACAACAATCGAATCCTATTCGTCACTACCTTGGTCGGGCTAGTGATAGTAGGCAAGGTTCGGTGTTGCCACCACCAAACTACAATCATAATGAAGAGAAATACATAATACATGCAAACCCCAATAGTAGAAATACGAGAAACTTATGTTATTTCAAATCAACTACCCATGATCCGCACAACCCCAAGTTGTGGGTGCTTATCTGCTCATGGCTAAGGCAAAACAAGCAAACATGCTAATACAAGACATAAATGAGAGTTTTACAAAAACCACTAAAGAATGTAGGCACCACATGTTGCAAACCTAAAAGCTTGATAGATCGACAATGAATACAAAGTAGGATTTGCAAACCCTAAAATAGGTTTTCCAAGTCTAAAATCCTAACTTAAAATGTCTCCAAGTTGAACTCTCTTTCTAAAATCCTAACTTAAATTATATTTAGTATTTACAAAATAACCCTAGAATTTACACAGAAAAGATAGCTGGCAGCTGATAAGTATTGCTAGTACGACTCGTAGGTTTACCTAGAGTCATAGTCGGGGTCTCGTATCAGGTTGTTGATATCTTGGACTAAACTGGTATGACCCACAAGTACGAGTCATTGCTTGAGCTACAACTCATATGTTCTTCTTAGAGTCTTGGCCTTCAATTTTTGGTCTAGCATTTTAGCTCTCTAATTCTTTCTACGAGTCCACCAATATGAGTCGTTGTGCAACTTATGACTCATAGGATGGCTTGTAGTGTCGACCACCACTTAGAAGATTTCTGAACTTTTGGTCCCTGTTTTTTGCTATGACTCACCCTATGATTTGTAGCTTGGGCTACGACTCATAGGTGACATCATATGTCCTATGAATCAGCAAAATCTGCAACTTTTCTTCAAAATCATACCAACCTAACTTTTCTCTAACAACAAAACAGAAACACATAAAAACCATAAAAAGTCACATTAAGAACTCACAAAATCCCCTGTTTTAGGCATCAAATGTGTTGTATTTTGAGAGCACATCAACATCCTCAACTTAGAATTGTTGGTTGTGCTCAAACGACGACTCAATCTACACAGACAAAGAGAAAGACATAGCAGCTATACTAATGGCATATACAACAACTCCTTTGATTTAGGTACCCATCTGCCATTTTCAAAACAAGATTGCAAAGTTATTAAGAAGAACAAAAACATAATGAGATACCTGGCAATCCAACTATGATAAGCTAAGGAACATCAACCATCCACAATCGCTAGTATAGTCATATGCTACTCAAGTAGTACGAATGCCCTCACTGGAAAGAAGTCCCTCATACTCACTCAGAAGAATTTAGAATTCAAGGGCTGAGGAATATTCTCACTCTCACAATTGAAATTCATGCACAATTACTAACATCATAGGCTTTCCCTTATACTCATCTTTCGGTTTTGTGGAAAAGTTTATTTGGATCACTTTAGGACTTACTAGCTTGTAATATAGGTTTAGGGGGCTTTAGTATGACATTTTAGGCTAGTAATGACTGAAAGCTGTCTTTGAACAATGCTTACCAACACTTTCACCTTCATAAACCAACCTTTTTCAATAAGTCCACCCTTATTATCCTATTTTTGAATTTTTCGAGTGCTTTCTTTCTATTTTCAGATGTGCCTTTTTTTTTTAAAACCAATTCTTGCTACTTTTTCTCAATTCAAGGTACTTTTTTTTTTTCTTCACTCAGCTCATGCCTTTTCATTTCTTTCTTTATTTCCCAACTAACTACCTCAATGTCATTACGTTACCATAATAAGGGCCACAGTCAACTTAGACTTTTAGCCTGAGGTAATGTACACAATATCTATTCCTCACACTAAGGCCACAACTTATAGCCACCCTTAACTTAGGTTTTTAGCCTCAATTAAGGTTCACATGTCCAAGGATAGACTAGAGCCAATATCAAGGTATTTCATCAAACAAAGTTAAGCTAGCAAGGTATCAAGAAAGACAGAGTAAATGATAAGCTCAAAAATTTGGACCAAGGGATTCTCTCACTCATTTGGTGGGTAATTTAGGCTAAAAGTGGGTTCACTCAAAGAACAAAGGCCTAAAATCCTTTCCATATCCACCACAGCACCAAACCAATCCTAGAGTACTAAGGCAAGTTCTGGGTCCATACAAGATGCATAAATGCAACAAAATTAGCTCACAACACACATGGCAATTGCATCCACAATCAAGTATAGACTCACAGGTCATGTTTTCAGTCTTAGCTTACCTTCACAATATCAAAACAAACATTGCCAAATACTCGAAGTTGTATGAATACATGAACAACTACATTCTCAAAAATTTTGAGGGTACCTAATTTTTCATCAAAACTTTAAAAGCACATCTAAAAATCATGTATGTGCCAATAGATGAAACTACCATGAATTTACACATTATCTACGCTACCTAAATATGTTAGTTCAACAAAAAGATAAACATCCACAAGGAAAAGGAAGCATGAAAAGAAAACTTTGGGATAAAAAATAGGGGAAGTTATGGATTTGAGGCTACTCAGACTTCACCTTAATCCAAAACTTTCCACACCCCACCAAAATAGGATACTTTATCCTCAAAGTAAGAACACATACTAAGATGAACGTGACAAAAACATAGACTTAGATATATAAACCTTAAAAACCAACATTTAAAAACCAATATCCAAAACCAAAATAAAATCATCATCCAACATTAAACATTTAAAAACCAACATCAAAATAATATTTTCTAACAAGAGAAGAAAATATCCATAAATAAAGGTAAGAACTGGGCTAAAAAAGGGTCAAATATATGGTGCATCAAGCACCGGCCTCTGGCTGGTCTGTGGGGTCCTACGACACCAAATCCTCCTCAATAATCCATTAACTACCCTCTCCATGTGCGCTGTGCTGCTCCTGATCTCTCTGAATAGCGATTCCTGCATGACCTCCTTGGTATAGGCTCCTGCTCTGGTCTTGGCCTCTTCTAAGCTGGCTCCGAATCATCATTATGCAAGGAGCCTCTTTCCGCGGACGCTCGGACGATCAGCTAGCTACTTGAATACCTCATTGTCTGTCGGTCAACCTCCGAGACAACAATAGGAGCTGCCAATATTTGCAATAGTTTGGCCTTAAACTTGGCCAACTCCTCGATCACACTCATTTCAGTAGGCCAAACTTCCTCAAGTCATTGCTGGACTCTCGTATCAAAGGCATCTAGTCGGGCTTCCACCGCTCTAACTTGCTCATCTACCAGATCATGGGCGAATGCCTTCATCCTCTCCTCGGATCCCCCTACGGTTTGATAAATCTATGGCCATACCCATGCTAATAAAGCCTGAAGCCTGGACTCTGCCGCAGCCACCTTGTGTAATAATGCCTGAAAAACAACAGCAGGAGTAAGAGAATCAACCTATAAAGAAGCTGATGCTGAAGTTGGAGTGCTGGAGGATAATATTGACTCAATCTAGCTGGCGTAGGCTATGTAGCAACTGAAGTAGTACCGGTAGTAGCTGGAGGGCACTCTGAGTCGGAGGGTCTACTGGAATGGCTCTGAAATAGGAGGAGCTCCTCATGGTAAGGCCATCGGGTTCTCGTCAGCCCTTATCAGGCTGGGATCTATGGTGCGTGTGGCCTCTACATGAGGGTCCCAGTGGGGGTCGATGGAAACACCTACTGCACTGCATAATCGATGAATCAAAATTGGAAACGGCAGTGAGGTGTTCATCCGAGCTACAACATCGTGAATCTGTTCAGAAATAATCCAGGCTCAATCTATAACCAACTAGAATGCTGGCCAACGATACTACTCTTTCTAGGCTGATTTATTTTGACCCCTAATATATGTCAACTAGGTCAAAAATTTAAAATTTTGCTAATTGGGGCTACGAGACCCCGACTATGAGTCGTATACTATCCTATGACTCATAGTTCCTAGTCTCGTTGCAGAGCCAACATTTAAAGAAATTTAGAATCCACACCTAGACACTGCGAACCCCACTTATGACTCGTAAGGGAGTCCTACAAGTCGTAAGGTTAGCTCGTAGTGTCTGTGCCAACTTCTATTACTCACTGATTCCCTTTACAAGACATGACTATGAGTCGTAGTATGCACAATGACTCATAGGCCAGATCATAGAGGCTACTCCAAGTGCCATTTTTCATATATCTAGTTCTTCACTTCTCACCTGCGAACCACATCTCAAAACATAACAATTTTCAAAATATTACAAATGTCTCAATGTATTTCAACTAAAAACACACTCACATCTTCTACGTATGAATCTCAATAACCAAAAATACTTAAAACAAACTAACCATTATAAATAATGCTTGGGTTTCCTCCCAAGAAGCGCCTTCTTTAACATCGTGGCTCGATGTTTTCATTGTCCTTCATCAACTATCCTCAAGGGTCCACACCTCACTTTTGAACTCATCCGGGTGCTTCATAGATTGGCAAATATCGAAAACGACCTCTGCATCATTAACCCTAAACCATAGTTCACCTAAATCCATATCTGTAAGAACTCTCCTAGTGGCTAGAAATTGTCTTCCTAAGATGATTGACACCTCAAAATCAACCTTGCAATCAAGGATCACAAAGTTCGTGGGAAAGATGAATTTATCAACTTTAACAAGCACATCCAAAAGGATTCTCTTCGGGTTTTTAATAGTTTGATCTGCCATAAGCAATCTCATTCTTGTCGGGGTAGGAGTACCAAGGCCAAGCTTTTTGAATACAATAAGAGGCATTAGATTGATGCTTACTCCTAAGTCATAGAATGCTTTTGCGAACTCAATATCACCAATGGTGCAAGGGATGGTGAATGTGTTGGGGTCCTCTCATTTTTGCGCATAATCAACACTACATTATTGGAGTTCTTGTGAGAACTTTTGGCTTAAAGTGCGTTTCTTGGTCACCAAATCCTTCATGTACTTGGCATACCTGGGAATTTTCTCCAAGGCCTCTAGAAGGGTCATGTTGATGGAGAGTTGCTTCAACATCGAGAGGAAATGCTTGAATTTATCCTTGTCTTCCTTTTTCTTAAGCTTTTGAGGGAAAGGAGGAGAGGGTTTAGGAATTGATTTTAATTTCTTGTGCTCCCTTGCCTTTGCTTGTTGTATCCCAGCAACCTTCGGATCTTCTCCCTCAACCACAACTTCACCACCCAGACCCTTCTCATCAGCTTCATCAACAATTTCTAGTATAGGGGGATCTATGGTGCTCTTGCCACTCCGGGTCATGATCACTATGCAATGCCCTTCATTTTTAGGATTTTGAATCGTATTGCTTGATAAGGTGCCCTTTTGGAATTGGTTCAACTGTGAAGAAACTTGTCCAAATTGCTGTTCACGTTACTTAATTATTGTTCAAGTTACTTAATCGCCACCGAGTGAGACTCTATTTTTTGGCTAATACTTGAAATATCCGCTTTCATTCCCTTTAAAGTCTCATCTTGGTGGTTGGACCTCTTCAACAACTTTTCGAACATCTCTTCGATCCTGGAGTTGCTTGACCCGGTATCACAATTGTGACGAGGCACATAAGGACCATTCCTATATCCCTCTCTTCTTCCCCATTTGGCTTCTGACACACATTCTCTCATAGCATCGACCCCAGTTATCTCTATACACACTATAACGGTTGAAGTTCTGACCTTGATTCCCTGACCCTTGCCTCCAATAGTCTGAATTGGACCCTTGGGGTTTGTTCTAGAAACTCATCGCTTAGTTACTTACAAAAAATACATCTTCATCATAGAATGGATCATCATAGATGGGAGACTTTGGCGGTTGGTGGGTGATTGGCTTGACACTTGCTTGGTTTTGCTTTAAAACCAAGTCCATGCTTGTGCAAAGTTGAGCAAGTTGTTCTATGATCTCTTCGTTCACCTTTGCTTGCTCATTATTATTGTTGACTGCACAAGAAGGTTTCATCGTACCTCGCTCTCATTGACCCCATGCTCTATTTGTTTTGAACACTTTCTCAATTCTTGCGGCTGTTGGTCAAGGAGCATGTCTCTCATGACTGTGTCGGCGCAGGCTTGGCTATTCTTGGCAAGTGCCTAATAGAAAATCTCGACCAAGGCATCATCAACAATCCTATGATTGGGGACCATCCTCAAGCATTTAGTAAACCTCTACCATATTGTGCTAATAGAGTCACCTGGCAATTACTCAAAGTCGTTGATTTGGTTTTTGAGCTTCAACTTTTTAGATCTTGGAAAATATCTTTCCAGGAATGCTCTCTGAAGCTCAGCCCTACTTGTAATAGTTCTCGGAGGAAGCCCAAACTACCATATAGTTGCACTGCCAGCAATGAAAGTGGAAACACCCTTAAACCAATAACATTAGGAGAAAGATTTTGTGTCCCCATGACACACTTGCAAACAAACACCATATTTTGAAGATGATGCTGGGGATCCTTTGAAGGTAGCCCTGTGAGGATTTCACGATTTTGGAGCATTTGGAGCGATCCACTCAATACAGTGAACTTTGTATCGGTCGATAAATGAGTCAGTACTATGGCAACAGTAACATCCATAGCCATATGGTTCTATCGATATTGATTCCATCCATAAGAGTTTTCATTGAAATCCCTAAGTTGTGGCCTGTTACCCCTTTGTTGTGTATTCTCCTGTCTTCCCATATCCCCATTCGTACTCTTATCCTTCTCAACCTCAATGTTCTATTTCACGCGAGCCATTCTTCTTTGTAGTCGATGGATCTCCAAATTGAGTGGAGCTAAGGGATTGCCTTGACTTCTAGTGTTGGGCATTCAACCTAGTACACCTTGCAAATAAATTCAAACAACAAAAACAAACACAAAAGTAAAATACAAGATATTCTTGAAATTAACACTAGAACTAACTAATAGTGAATTCAAGTCAAAACCTAGTCATATTCCCTAGCAAAGGTGCCATAATTTTTAACTGATGTTCACGCTCTAATGAGAAAGCTGTTGCTATCAGAAATTAACCTAACTGAAGGTTTGGGTCGAATCCACAGGGAATACGGGGCTTGACTACAAGATTTTACTGCTAATCATTTCAAGCTTCAATAACAAAAATCTCTAAATGGGGGGTTTTTGTGATTCAAAAACAAAATAGAATAAACACTAAACTAAGACGCAAGAAACACTCAATTTTAGGGACAACTTGAGAATTATGTTCATCATGGTTCGTTGACTCGATTTACCTATGCAACATAAATTCAATTGGAAATTCGCATGTAGGATGGTAACTTAGGTTCTTCCAGCCCTTTTATGAAGGCAAAGGTCGAATTTCACCATGATGCTTGGTCTGCCACCATGGTGTGCCAACTAACTATTACCAATTGTCCCAGTCAACCTACCCTTGGTTAGGTTTGGTTGATTAGATGAGAACACATCAATCGAATCCTGTCATCTACTTTCCATTTCTATTCGTCACTACCTTGGTCAGGCTAGTTATAGTAGGCGGTGTTTGGTGTTGGCCACCATCAAACTATAATGATAATGAAGGAAAAAAGAAAATATATGCAAACCCCAATTGTTGAAATACAAGAAATCTAGGTTATTTCAAATAAACTACTTGTGGTTCCTACAACCCCAAGTTGTGGGTGCTTAGCTACTCATGGCTAATGCAAGAAAATCAAACATGCTAATACAATATATAAATAAGAGTTTTACCAAAAGCACTGAAGAATGTAGGCACCACAAGTTGCAAACTCAAAAGCTTGATAGATTAACAATGAATACAAAGCAATATTTGCAATCTCCAAAATGGGTTTTCCAGGAGAAAATGACAATCTATCTAAAAGTCTAAGAAAAGATTCAAAAGGTGGCAAAATGTCTCCAAGTCAAACTCTCTTTCTAAAACCCTAACTGAAACTATATATAGTATTTAAAATATAACCCTATAATTTACAAAGAAAAGACAACAGGCAGCTAATAAGTCTCATAGGTATGACTCATGCGATGACCTATGCATCGTAGTTAGGGTCTTGTATTAGGTTCTTGACATCTAGGACTAAACTGGTATGGCCTACATGTATGAGTCGTTGCTTGAGCTATGACTCATATGTTCTTCTTGGAGTCTTGGCCTTTAGTTTTTGGTCTAACATTTTGGCTGTCTTATTCTTGCTACAAGTCCACCTATACGAGTCTTAGTGCAACTTACGACTCATAGGATGGTCTCGTAGGGTTGACCTCTACTTAGTAGATTTCTGAATTTTTGGTCTCTGTTTCTTGCTACGACACCCCTTACGATTCGTAGTTTGGGCTATGATTCGTACGTGAGCTTATATGGTTTATGATTCAGTAAAATCTTCAACTTTTCTTCAAAATCATGCCAACCTAACTTTTCTTCAAGAACATCACATAAACACATAAAAACTGTAAAAAGTCACATTAAGAACTCACAAAATCTCCTATTTAGGGCATCAAATAAGCTGTATTTTTATAGCACATCATAACTTAATATGATTTTCAACCTATATTGCTTAATTGATTATTTGAGGCTTGCCTATGATTTAATTACATGATATTAAGGTTATTTGACAAATACCCAAATTTGAATTAGGTTGATTTATAAATTTTGGATATTCAACTTTATGATATGTACTTGTGCATATGAATTTAAACAAGAATAATAATTATAAGTTTTTGTTCATATTGGGTTATTCAAGATCCACTTTGAATTATTCCAAACTTTTTGTATGAACCTATTCTTAATAACAAGTTAAATATGTTTTGACAAGCTAAGACCTTCTTAATTAAGTTGAGTTTTGATTATTTGGATTATATATTTTTAGTTTTTTTGTGAAATTTTGACTTTGCACTGAATAAGTAAGGGGTGACCATCCAAGGGGTATTATATAAAGCTGTTAATCTCATAGCTACGTGCTATCGTATAATATTTTAATTTTGCCTTTTTTGGCCTTTCTTGCTAGTAGATCTATCTAGTATTTTCATCTTCGGAGTTTACCTTGACAAGTAGGCTCATTCTTTGGCCAGCGTAGAGTATGACGTCAGTATTTCATACTATTGCTCATATAGGTTTATCAATTATGATTTTATTCCCATACCTATTTTCTTATGTGCTTTCTTTGTATTATCATGACATTATTTTACGCTTTATTTTTAAAGTGATAATATTGTTAAAGCTTCAGAATTTTGGCACATCTAGTATGTATTCTTTGCCATTGTATTTTCTTGTTATATTGCATACTTGCATATGTAGTACATTCCAAAGTACTAACCACATTTTGCCTACATGCTTATAGTCATGTACGGATAGGTGATCTATGTTATCCTCCTCCTCGTGGCTAGATTGATTACGAGAGCTTTGAGCTTTTGGCGAGTTCCCATCCACCGAGAATGGAGCCCTTATCTTCCAGCTTTACTTTTGATATTTTTGACACATTATGTATTTTCTTATATGACTTTGTTTTAAGGGGTCCAAACTTGTATTTTTGACTTTGTTTATTGTCTTTTATTTAGAGGTGTGTTTGGACTACTACTTCACTTTGATTATGTTTTGAACTAAAATTTATGGATTTTTGTGAGGGTTTGATGATACCCTAGCTAAGTCTTATGATGCTTCTAGTGGGTTATCTTCAATAATGCCCAAGTGATTTTATTCTATCCCTTTCATGCTATTTACTCTTGTATCGCATGGTTTTAAACTTATGTACATTTACCCACAATGTTTTAATTAAAGATGTATGTCAAAATTCTATGATGTTGAGAGCCTTATGACAAATTATGCAGACTATGAATGATATCAATTTGGAAAGGCAATTATGCATGCTATGAGATATGAGAATATTTTAAAAGGTTATGAAAGTTTTGAAGCCCTATCTTTGATATTATGAGGCTTTGGTTTTGATGAGCTACTCTATGAAAATATTATGATATTATGATGCTTTACACATTATGGCTATAAGTATAATTTGAAAATTCCTTGGGACTGTGATCTAGTACCAAGAGGACCTTGGTAGATAACCATTTATCCCTTAACTATGTTTCCCCCATAGGATTGTGAATTCTAATGGATCCATATATCTTGTGTTGTATGATTAACAAAAAAAGTGGTGTTCTCATAACATTGTTATCATAGGTTAACCAAAAAGGGTGGTGTTCCTATAAGGTATATATGAAGCACTTTCCATAATGGGGGAGTTCCCGCAAGTTGAGTGTTTGATTTACCTTGACAAAGTAGACCACTCCTAGTTTGATGTGCAGTGAACACCGAGTTTCCAAGTAGTAGCTTGCTTAGTCTTACATGTCGGGTATGGTCCCTTCCCATCTATATACGACATGTTATTTGATTTGATGATTCCTCGTGCATATTTTGACTAAGGCACCGATCATTCATGACATATTGAGCTTATACCCATTGATTATGATTATGCATACTATTTAATTTGGCTTATGTTCTTTGTTGCATTGCACCCCGCATACTTAGTACATTCCAAGTACTACTTCATACTTTTGCCTACATGATCTTACTAAGCAGGGATTGGAGCTCCTGTCCATCTTCCTCCTCCCCCACATGGCTAGACGATTAGGTTGAAGATCACTTTTGGTGAGTCCTCCATTTCAGGGACAATATCCATTTACTTTCATGCTATTTGTGACTTGCCTAATTATGGATATTTTATCTTTTGAGGCTGATCCCGGGAGATGTCTTAGCCCCCGTTCTAGTTGTATTAGAGGTGTTGTTGGATATTTTGACCTATATATTATGAGATCGACTCTTATTATGCTATTTATTATGAAAGACTCCCCTAGTCTCTCATTCCCCTTTTTATGTTGAATCCTTGTTATATTGATGAGGTTGAAGTCCTAAGTCTCTTATTGCCCCCATAGCATGGGTCATACTTACCCGCCCCTTAGACTTTATTTCTATTATATCCATTCTAATCTCTTCCCTATAACATCCCCATAGCATGAGTCCAGAGCCCCATTTCCCTTAGAATTATGTGTTATTTGTTTTAATTTGTTGCTTCCGCAACCAAGGATGTGCCAGGTAAACTTAAGAGCTTGTGTGGGCTTCCTTCGGGTTCTCCATTCATCATGTCGCACCTAGGCCCTAGGCTTCAATCATTACATTCTTTTATCCATCCTTGTGGCTAGATTCAGATACTTTGACGATCTGGGTTGGACGAGTCTTTATGCTTCAAAGGACAAGGCCTTCTATCTCACATTTCATGTCATATATATATGTATTAGAAATAGATTATCTTATGTCATGAGTTGGAGGCATTTGTTGGACCTATGTATTTTTGTAGCTTCATATTTGTATACGCTTGTGCTATAAACTTTCTTACGGTATAAGTTGTGTTAAATTGATGCTTTCACTTATGTACTCTTCATTGTTTTACCTTGAATGCTTGATTGAATTTAAAAGGGTTAGTTTAAGGTTCCTTTGAGGGTCTCATTCATTGTGTTATGGGTAAACCCTTGGCTTGGGTCGTGACAAACATAGTATCAGAGAACTAAAGTTTTGAAATGATTCTTGGAGTCCAATATGCCGCGTCAAGTAAAGTCTTATTCATGGGTGTGAATACATTTATGAATAGGAGGCTATAAGACGTCGTAGGAAATGTTTCGCTTTTTCATGATTCATATCTTTAACACCCCACATCTTACAATACTAGTAGTATGCAAATGAAACATGATATGGTTTGGTCAAATTAATGCCTATTTTAAAAATTGCTTGAATTTTAAATTAGAGGATAATATGTATGTCTAACGCTGAAGAGGGTCGAGTGTAAATAAGTTTTATGTCAAATTCAGAAGATCAAGACCCTAAACAAAGTGAGATAATTGAGGTGCTTGTAGGACTTAGGAATCTAGCAGGTGAGTCCCCTACTTGCTTAGCTTAAATTTGCTAACTAAATGGAGATAAGGCCCGACATCGAATTTGTCCAAGTCCGATAATGAATAAAGTCCATGTTAGGAGTGCAACTTTAGCCCATATTTTATCATCGTAAATGGAAAATACTTACAGACCAAGATGAATAATAAGAGGTCCCAAGTACATCACAACCCACTTGACTAATTTGGCCCAAACTAAGTGAAGAGTAATTAGGAAAATGGGCAGCCAAGGCCCATAAACTTTGAAACCCAATTAGGCCAAAGTGAAAAGGCCAAGCTGCTGCATCACTATCTTTATAATATGAGGCTTAAACCACAAAAGAAATTCAGCCAAAATATCCTTTAAAAAGGCTTACAAATAGCACCTTTAAGTCATTCTTAACTTGGAAAAAAAATTTGCTTTCACAAGCTTTATCTCTATACTTTCTTAACCTAGTAAAAGCAGTCACAAGGAGACTTTTAGGGTTCTTCGAGAAGCCCTATACCTTGAATGTAATGGTAAGTAAGGTTACTTATGGGTTTATTATGGTTTTCGTATGAAAAACAAGAGACTATGTTGGGCATGTTTATGCTGAAATTGTTGGACAGCATGTGTTCCAAAAGTTGTTGTACATTTTTCTTGTTTATTTGAAAGCTTTTCTCTTTTTGGTTAGATTGACTATGAAGGGAGGCTACTTTTTATAATGATCATAGGTTCTATAATGATATATAGAGGTTGCTGCACCATTTTTACTGTCCGCAAAAGTAAGTTCTTGTGTGATATCGCAATTGCGCTCGTAATAGGAACTTGTGGATGATTGATTGAGGACTATTGTCTCACATCCTCCACCTACTTTGAAGACTGTTTTTAAC
The DNA here is from genome assembly GCA_025774065.1 of Solanum ossicruentum. Classification (NCBI taxonomy): domain Eukaryota; kingdom Viridiplantae; phylum Streptophyta; class Magnoliopsida; order Solanales; family Solanaceae; genus Solanum; species Solanum ossicruentum. The sequence continues at coordinate 444 of JAOTQR010063543.1, read as the reverse complement.
TATTTTAGGACTGGTTTTATATGTATGTATGGTGGGGACAATTTAGTTAAAGTTGGAACAGGTTCGGGATTGTCGACGTCAAAGTGTAGCAGAGGGGTGTAACGTTATGCCGCCTATTTATATGTAGAGTAGAAGTATTATGTGTTGTGCTTTGTGGGATGTTGTAAGACTATTATGGCTCTAAAAAGTGCTGCACATGATATGTATATGAGAATGTGAATTAGAAAATATGATTAGGGGTGAAAGGGTTGAAAGAATACGCACTGGTTTATAATTATTCGCTTGCTGGCCGTATGTTATTTTTTTAATGAGATTGGGATGCCAAGATGTATCTATTAGATGCTAATGCTAGTTTTACCATTTAATCTATTGTAGATAAATATTTGGAGGAAGGGAAGGTTATCTCGAGGTAATAGCGAGGTCGTACAGCGAGGTATGTAAGGC
>JAOTQR010063523.1:0-13751 GCA_025774065.1 Solanum ossicruentum | reverse complement strand
TTTCCTAATTATCCGCAAAATTAGGTGGCGACTCTGTGTCCTTTCGAATCTCGAGAATTAGTTTTGCTTAAATTAATGGAGTCTAGATTAATTCTTGATTTTCGAACAATTTTCAATTTTTAAATTATTTTAAAGTCGGTCATTTTTCACGATAACAATAATAAAGAAAATCTTCTTTATTTAATTTTTATTTATATTTAATTATATTAAAATAATAATTCTAAAAAGAAAATCAATCTCCATTTTTTCCCTTAAAAAATATATTTTTTATACCAAACTTTTCCCTTAAAAAATCAAACCATTAAAACGCTTTCTTTTTCTCTTCAAACAAACATTTTTCCCTTTTCCCTTTAATAAGGAATTTTTTTTTAAAACCAAATTTGGTTTCACGTTTGCCCTTAAAAAAAAAAGATTTCTTTTGGTAATTATTATTTCAAATTCCATTAATACTCTTTCCCTTTTTCCTTAAATTTTCTTTTTTTTTTAGTAATTATTATATGAAAGTTTTTTGAACTATTTTAATTGAAAAAAAGATTTTTTGTGTAGGTATTTCACTGTAATAAGAAAACATTCTTCATTTAATTTTTATTTATATTTAATATTATTAAAATAATAATTAAAGAAAAGATGAATAGACAATTTTGTCTAAAAAGAAATCTTTTAACAAAAAATAAAAAATTCAAATAACATTTTTAATATCTTCATATTTTTAATATAGTATAGATAAATTATACACTTATCCTATTGAATAAAAACAAATAAGCTATAAATTGCAATAATTTTTATATTATAAGTACATTGTGTATAAATCTTACCCAATTTATATAATTTCAGCCTAACAATCCACTTGTCAAGAGAAAGGCCAGTCAAACAAACCGTACATAAAAGGGACAGAACTTGTAACGTTCGCCAAAACCCATAAGCGTAAAAACAAGAGTATATTCCTCTCTAACTCCGGCGACACTAGCTCTTCTTTTGCTCGAAACCTGGCGGAGAATTTCTCTCTTCAGGTCAAAACTCTATAAACCCAGTTTCCATCTAACTTTCTCCTTTCGGGAATTTTACTTTAATTTGTTTGCTTGACAGAAATTTTGTCGTCTGATTTTTTTCCTCTTTAAACTGTTGTATAATTCAAATCCGTTGATATGCAGTTCAATTCTATCTACATTTCAGAGGTTTAGTTCTTCCGTTGCCGAATTTGGTTTATCGGAGAATCTTTTGCTGCTACCACTGGTTCAGCTGGTATTTATCTTTTTTTTTTTTTGGTAAATTTCTTTTCCGTTTATTGTTAAAGTTCTTCCTTTTCTTTGTTTGCGTTTTCCTGGAATGTGATGTAATTTTTGCTGAACGATTAGGGTGTATTATGAGATTTTGCTGAATGAGTAGGTTAATGGTTTTTGTACATTTTCTTCCTTGCAATTGAGACTATCAGATTATGTGTAAAAGAGTAACTGTTTTGATGATGAGTGAGAGAGAATACCTAATGAGCAACAATTTGGAAATTTGGGATAGTGTACAAGCATGGGCTGGTGACAAAGCACCTGGCCTGATGGTTTTCCCTGGGCTTTTTTCTCTCTCATTGCTGGGAGGTGGTGGGTGAGGATGTTATTGTTTCTATTCAAAACTTCCATGAAAGATGTATTCCTGAAGAGATCTTTAATGCCACATACCTGCTTTGATTCCAAAGTCGATGGAGCAAAGGAGTTGACAGACTTTAGACCTATTAATTTTTTAGATAGCACCTACAGAATTATTTCCAAGCTACTTATTGAAAGGCTAAAAAAGGTGATAGCTAAACTGGTGGGTGGACGACAAAGAACTTTTGTAAGAGGAAGACAAATCATGGTCCATGGATGCTATTCTTATTGCCAATGAATGTGTGGGCTGAGGAACTAAAAGCTAACAGCCAGGAATTCTTTGCATATTGGATATACAAAGGGCCTATGATATCTAAACTGGAAATATCTGCTTGAAGCTCTGAGGAAGCTGGGTTGTGGTGAACTGGAGGCAAAGAGCAAGTCCAAGTAACTTTAGAACAATGTGTTGGAGAAATGTGAAAAGAAGTTGGTGAACTGGAGGAGTCAATCGACTCTGATAAATAGTGTATTGGATGCTTTGCCAGCTTATATGATGTTTTAATTCCCAATTCCTGCAAGTGTAAGGGAGAGAACAGGTGCTCTGAGAAGAAATTTTTGTGGCAAGGTAACTGTGACACCAAAAAATTACATTTGGTTAAATAGGATGCTCTTACTATTATCAAGAAGAAGATGGGTTTGGGAATTAGAAATCTGAAAATTCAAAACTACAGCCTCATGATGAATTGGATATGGAGATTTATCTTAAATGAATAGTTCCTGTTGAGAGATGTTATTAGTATGAAATAAGGAATGGAGGATAATTAGATTACAAAGCTGGTCAGCAGTCCATATGGGAGTTGGTGTTTGGAAATCAATCAGGAATCTGTAGCCAAAACCAAGTCCTATGATAAAGTAGGAAATGGTGAGATTATTTCTTTCTGGGAAGATAAATGGATAGGACAAATTCTTCTGAAGCAGCTATATCCAAAATGTACACAATCTGAATCAGAAACAAAACTCAACTGTTGGAGATGTTTGGGACAATCAAGGTTGGAATGTGAGCTACAGGGATGTTTAATGATTGGGAGATTGACAGGCTTTCAGATTTCTACTTTACCTTGGAACAATTCAAAGGAGTTTCCACTTCTGTTGACGTGTTGTATGGTTTGGGAAAAGCCAAGGTAATTACTCTGTCAAGGTGCCTACAGAAAATACAATATTTCAAACAATTAGATTGACTGTTGACCACCAGAAATGCAGTGCTAACTCAATGAAGAGGGGACTTGAGTTGTGTTCAACATGCTGTCTATGTGGAGAAGAGGGAGATACAAAATCAATCATCTTTTCTACATTGCAAAATAACGAGTCAGATGTGGAGGATTCTCAAAAATTTGAAAGGACTTGTGTGGTAATGCCTGGAAGTATCCTGGAGACTCTGGAAAAATTAGAATGGTTATAGTTGCTTTGCTACACAGAAAGAAAGATGGAAATTGTCCCTGCTTTTATCTGGTGGACTATGTGGAAGAAAAGGAACCTAAGATGCTTTGAAATTTGAATAAATGCAGCTCCACGCAGGATGTGTAGCTGAAGTGCTTAGCTTTTAATTTTTTTTTTTTTAAAATATATTTGGTGTACATTAACATGGAAGATCATGAATCCTAAGTAGATGTTATAGGAACTTTTTGTGAATCTAAGGAATGGGAGAACTGCTCTTAGTCTTTTGTAATTAACCTTGACCGCATCATGTTTGGTGCACTCTTTTTTGGAAGTGCAAAACAGTTACCTTCTCAAAAATAAAAATAAAAGATCAATTGCTTATATTTTTCTTCTCTTTTCTCCTCCAATCACTAAAGACAAATGTTTGATGACCCATTTATTAATTCATTTCTAGATATCTTAAATGACCTTAAGATTTAGCAATACGAAGAGGTGAATTAATAAGTGAAACGTGGATCCTAAATGAAATTTGGTGAAAAGAATAGCCTTTTGTAGATAAGCGTGTGTAGAATTTATAAATGTTTTTTCATTTTTTTGGCGTTAATATCGAGGTATTAAATAGTTCTGTAGAAAATATCACATATCCACCTATATATACATATTTCATTCAATGACACTTATTTAAAACAGGTGGGTGTGTGGTTTGTCTTTGACGGAGAGAGCAAGGAGCGACAGAAGATGAAGAGGGTCTACTCGACAATCTAAAGTAATCATGCTTTAGATTTCACTCAAGGAAGTGATAATTTGCAGAAGGTAAACCATGAATCCCATAATACTCTCAGGTTAATTTTCGTGGTTTTGAAATATGAAAATCTTTAATTAGTTTTTCTTTGAGAAAGTAACACTTGTATTCTATTTCTAACAATTCGGGAACTTGCCACAACAAGTTACAGGCTCCCTAATTACAATTGAGGTAGTGTTTCAGGCAGTATGTGAAATGCGATCCCCATTCAACAGACCTATTCTTAGCTCCCAGTGGCATGCCCAGATAAACAGTTGGTAGTTCCCCAATTCTTCCACCAAGAATCCCAGCCAATGGGCCTAGATTTGGAACCTCATTAACTGGGTATAAGAAACTCTTATTCCAGTTGATGTGTAACCCTGAGATTGCTTCAAGTAGAACAAAAATGACCCTGATAATCATGAGTTGGTTCCTGTTGGCCTCACAGAAGATTATTGTGTTCTTGGCATACTGCAGATGAGTAATCTCCAAGACAGAGTCTTTCCTGTTTGAAGTTCTAAACCCCTTCAGCCAACTATTTCCTTGGGCAATTTTCAGCATTTCATTCAGACTCTCCATGGCAATAATGAAGAGGAAAGGAGATAAGGGATCTCCTTGTCTTAATCCTCTCCGTGAAGAGAAGAATCCTATAGGGGTACCATTGATAAGGATGGATAATTTTACTGTGCTTATACAAAACTTTATCCATCTTATCCATCTGCCTCCAAATCCGCTTTTTGAGAGGGTTTCCAACAAAAAGTTCCAATTCAAGTGATCATAAGCTTTCTGTATATCTAGCTTGCAGAGAATGCTAGGTGAATTGCTTCAAACTTTAGGAGATCTTATTGCTTTTGTAGATCAATATTTGAAACATTTTTCCAAAAGGTACTTGAATAGAAATTCCTATGTGTGGTATGAAGACGGATACATTTATTTAATGGTGCTATTGATAATCAATCATTGGAAAGAGTCTTTGTGGCAGCACTGAAGACACTTGTGAGATAACAGGTATAGAAGAAGTTACAACCTACCCCCTTCTTGGGTTTCCTCATTAAGCCTGGTAACAACTGTTGGCCTTACTCGTAAAAAAAAGAAAGAGAAGTCTGATGGCTACTTTCATGATGCTCTGTTTAGATATTTAAATAACTTACTTTTTCATTATAATTATGGGAAATAAGATTCAAGCTTGTGCAAATCATTAATTTGGCCTGGGCCAGATGAAAATCTCTGGTTTCTGTCCCCTAGGTTGAGATTCTGGTGCTTAATACATATAAGACTTGTCTAATCAATATACTGGTCAAATTTGATATATTTGTAGGTAAAATTCTGTTCAGCTTGAGTATAATGATGTTCAAAAGTTGACATAACCAAAAACAGATGAAGTGTAAATTTAATCTGAATTTGGTTCCATAGCACAACACTGCTCTACGATCTTCCTAGCAAACTGAGCATTGCTTCTGCCTTCAACTATGACAAACGGAGAGGCTTGTCTTATCATCAAATGCCATTTCATTTCGGGATTTTGTTTTAGCTTTTATTTGTGATGATGAAACAGTTCTGGCTTTGTCCATATTATGATATGTGTTTGTGGTAATTGCCTCTCCAGAAGTGTAAAAGCTCGTGTTGGCATATTATCCCGACAACATGGATGGGAACTCTTTTGGGGTTGAAGAAGTCAAAGCTCAGTTGCCCGTTTCTTTGAAAAGAAAGAGAAATGTCAGAATCAAGAAACTAGAGTTTGCTGGATGGGGATCCAAACCATTGATTGAATTCCTTCAATCAATTGGTAAAGATACAAGCAGAACATACTCTCAAGCAGAGGTGACGGCGATTGTCACTGAATATATAAATTCAAATGGTCTTTTTAATCCACAAAAGAAAAAGAAGGTTATGTGTGATGCACGACTTCAATCCCTTTTCGGAAAGAAATCTGTACCACGGATAAAAATCTCTGATTTGTTGGAAGTGCACTTCCTTGAGAACCATGATGAATCACAGGATGAATCTTCTGACAGCTCGAAAGAAGACGATAATTTAATAGCGTCCAAGGGAAGAAAAAGTACTGGGAGTCCAAAGAAAAATGTTCCTGTTGTTCCTAAAAGTTGTTTTGCAGCTGTTGTTGCTGAGAACATTAAACTTGTGTATTTGAAGAGGAGCTTAGTTCAGGATCTGCTGAAGACCCCTGAGACTTTCGAAGATAAAATTGTGGGTAGCTTTGTGAGGGTGAAATCTGACCCAAACGACTTCCTGCAGAGAAACTCTCACCAGCTTCAGCAAGTTGAAGGTATGTTTTCATCGTGCACTTTTATTTTCTGGAAATCCTATAGTGACTAATTTGATGTTGCTTTGGTGTTTCTCAAAACAAAGGATCTCTTCCTGCAAGAGAGACTTGGGCACAAAGTGAGGGAAGCAACAATCCAGCCTTCAAATGCTGATTCCCTCCTTAATTCTCAAAAAAAGTTAAAAAAGGCTGATTCCCTCCATATATTTCTATGTAAACAATCTGTAGTCATTGAGTACTTAGACTTGGTAAGAAAAAGTAAAAAGTAGCGAATAAAAAAAGAAAAGAAAATTACCAAATAACTAACTTTTTACTTAGAGATGACCCTGAAAAAAGGGTAATCCAATGTTGTCTTTTCCAGTAAGTATTATTCTCTGTCCTCCTTGCTTCTTTTATTGTAAAGCTGAATGTTCACAGGTGTAAAAAAGAGTACTGTAGCCAGTGATGCTGCTTTTGAAGTTCACCTTCAACTGTCAAATTTGATGAAAGACATTCCAATATCGTCCTTGTCTGATGATAATTTTTATGAGGTAAGCAACTGTTAACAGTATATATGGTCAATCATAATGGTGGATGGCTCTGGTACGAAATTACTCCATTCTATGGTCCATCTTGGGACGGATTATGGTAATTCTGAGACTACCTTTAGCAAAACATCTGGGTAGTTTTTAATTTTCCCCAAAAAGGAAAAAATTGATATTGATTTTTTTGAAACTGTATTCTACTCAGGTCAAGAAATGCACCAGAAGATGCTTAGTAATTGATCAAAACTAGGGAATTACTAGCTCATATTTGTTAAGTTTATTTTCTATATTTTTTGATAATGGTGATGTCCGTACTACTTTATCTGCACCTAACATATACCACCGCGTAAGTGCCATCTCCCACTAGCAGAGGTACCAAGTTAACTGGTCTCTGTGATATTGTCTCACTCCATTGACTATTAGATCTGACACCCTTGAGTGCGGTAATCTGCATTCTGATAAAGTTACTTCTGATTGTGTGGACTACCTAGGTACTTGGTGTGAGAAACTCCTGGTCACTATTTAGCTATACTAAATGTGCTACTACTGTATGTACTCTGTGTTTAGCATGTACATATTAAATATTTGTATACCTGCTTGGGGTATTTGTTAATCTCTTTCAACACAGCGGCTCTGGTATATAGTCCGTCTCTCTTGTGTGGTGTTAGTCAATAGATTTGCTAACTTCAAACAAGATTGGGGGTCTCCTATGACTGCAGAAATCTAGTATGGCTGTGATTGTGATTATATTTTTCTATTCTACTTTAAAGAAATCTATCCATGTTACTTGTAAGTCGTGCCTGAATATATCAGTGTCCCAAAATATTTGTCATATTTCAGTTCTTGAGAATTTAACATAATAATCAAATCCCGGCATTCAATAAAATGAAAGTGAATCCGGTTTACTTATTTTTATATAGTTTCTGAAGTTTTAAATGCTATTATCTTAGAGGAAATTAAATGTACAATCTAATGTAGAAATTGGTAAAGTTTGGCTCTGATAAGAGGGGAAGTAGTGCATAGAATGTATATGTATATGCCATGGGTGTATTAACAAGCAATCCATCATCATATAGTGGATGTCAATCTATGCAATGCTTCTCCTTTATCCTGACTCTCTCTCTCTCTCTCTCTCTCTCACACACACACACACACACACTCACACACACACATAGAAGAAATAACAAATAAAAGAGAAAAAATATAAAATAAAAATCGATCTAAAATTTATATGTGCAAATTTAAAAAGCTTTTCTTCTGTATGAACACTTGCGTTTAACCATTATATTTCTGCTTTGTTTGTCCAATATTGTATTTGTTTCCTCTTTCATAAGAATTTCTCATTTTCTTGACAGGAAGAATGTGAAGATTTGTGTGAAAGAATAAAAGCTGGTTATCTCAAGAGGCCTACTGTTGTAAGTTATCTTAAGCACCAGCAAGTCTTTCATTCTACAATTTATCTCGATAACCGAGAAATCCCTTAGGGCAATAAACTCGTTGGATAATAGGCTCACCTGCTACCCATCTCCTCTCAAATCACTCCTCTCCCTTTTATATTTTCGTCTTCCTTTGTTTTGCATCTCCTATTTTCATTTGCTTGCGACATCCCTTTCCTCTCAAGGGTGATATATTACTTTTCATAGTCTACAGCCTTTTTTTTTTTTTTAAAACTCTTCTTTCTTTGCTTCTGCTATACTCCAAATCTGATTATCACTTAGATGTAATTGGAATCAAGAATTGTTGCATACAGACGAACTGATTATCTTAAGTCATGTCTGCATATCTCATTTTTTTAATTCTTGGTGCAACTTTCCTTGACTTATAACGAAGGCATCTCTACAAGGCTCCTTAAGCTGTAGCCAAACTGATTATGGATATTTTCTCAATCCAGTATTTGGTAAAGAATCTAGTCAAACTGGTGGAAAGACTCAGCTTCTTCCCTCTGAGTTGGATATTGTTGATTCCAAAAGAGAGGATGAAATCCACAATTTGTAAAAAGAATTTCTGAAAGCTGATTTTCTTTGATATGATATTAAGTCCTTTTGGGAAAATGATCAAATGGACAACTTATGTATAAATAAAAGAAATGGAAAGAACTTTGTATAATATTGTCTTGAGTAGGCATATCTCTTCAAATTGACTAGCTTTGTTCTTTTCTTCGACAAACTAATAGCTTCTATCTTAGCATTTAACCTCTACTGTGTCATTTCTGCTTCAAACCACTGCTGTTGTAATTATGTGGCAGTGTATGTCGGCAAAAACGAACACCATCTCTTCCAATATTAGCTTCTTCTTTTTTCTTTTTAAATTATTTTTCTGTAGAATGCAGTGTCGGAAGTTTTCAGTGACTGTATTCTTCTAGATCGTGACACTCTCTCACTGATTTGTTATTCTGAATAACTTTGGTGTGAATCTTTAACTTGGATTTTGAATGGCCTCTGTGTTGAACTGTGTTAATCTTAATCTGGGTCCTATTCTTTCTTCTTATGAATACTTTTGTTTATGTGGGAAAGAGTAAATATTAAGTTTTCTTGAATTTTTAGCCCTATAGGTTGAGATTTACTTTCATTTTGAGTTATGTGTAGCACATTGGTACTTTGTTCTTCAGATAGGTAATGTATGGCCAGTTTTTCTTTAACGTCGTAACTTTGTTTCAAGTTGGCAATTCATTTACCCACTTCATGGCAGTTGGAGCTTGAGACAAAAGCGCAAGTTCTGCACAAGGATATCACCAAACATGTAAGTTCGAATTCTCCTCCGATACTCTTTGTCTGGTTGTCCTTGTCAACTGCATTTTGTTTGAGCTGGAAGTTATTTTCTCAAAGAACTGGTTTGTGAAAATCCATCTATACTATGCTTATTATATGCAAGTTTCTACCTTTTTTGCCTGGCTAGATGTTTGCCCTTTATATGAATTGATGATGTCAATAATCCTGTGGGAAGACTTGTAAATGGGAAATGTGAGTGACCGAGAGTGAAGTTGTTCACAACTCTGGTGCACATTGTTATAGGAGTTACTGTTATTAACTTTTTTTGGGTACATTGTTACATGTGTCATGCCTTCAGATAAAGAAAGATGTATAGAAGATGAACTAACAATATCACTCAAAATATTTAATAGAAATCAACCGATAATACTGAACTCTATTCAGGAAGGGTTTGTAGGTTTATAGGCTACAAAATGCTCAGAACTCCTATTCATAGAGGTAAGCTGTTGAGTGTAATTATGTAATTCCTAACGAGGGATTAGGAGGTCATCCCATAATTACTGAATCAACAATAGTAAATCATTTTGATTTTGATTTGTGGAGGAATATTATGAAGGGATGGGAGTTATTTTTTTGGAAAATATCTCATTCAAGGTCAAGACCGAGATACAGTAAATTTTTGAGGATGCTATTGAAAGATGAATATCAGAGATTGTACAGAGTATCTTGTCAAAGAGTACAGCTAATTAAGGGGACAAAAGGTGGAGAGACTTTTTGGACGTGGGGATCTGTAAGAGAATTTCAAGATTGGGAAGTGATTGAGTTTCAAAAATTGTTAGCCTTATGTCATAGGCAAATCAACTCGGCTGATAATCCTGATGGTTGGTGACGGGGCATGGGAAATAATGGAATATTCCTTGTGATGGGAACAGAAAGAGTAAAAAGGATAGCTTGAATACGCTGTTGCTGCTGGAATAACTTGTCAGAAAGGATGACCCAACTATTACAAAGAAATGGCTGGAATCTTTGCAAGAGAGATTTGGAGAATTACTAAAGAGGACGACTTGAGACGACTCTGCAAAAGTAAAAAAAGTGCATTGTTGCCGTGGGTTTACAGTAAAAACTTTGCAGAAACTAGATTCTCACTTCCGGGCAAACACTATTCCGGTGACCAAAAGGAAAAAGATATTGATGGGTTGACTAGATTGATAGAGACCCTAGAGAGGAGAGATTTATGTTGGGTAAAGGTTGGAAAATCCACTTAGTTGCCAGTGCTTGCAGTGGTTTTTGATATACCTCAGAATCCCAAAATTTTCATTCCAATGACTCCCAAAGAGCTTGGATAAACTTGCTAATGATACTGTCATCAAATGAGATGGCTTGTCTTATGATCATGAGATAATTGAGCTTGCCAACCAATTTTCGACACCAATCTGTTTGAGAAGAAGCTCAACAGTCAGGTCCACAGGAGTAATATTAATTGGTTTTGCAATGTAACATATCAATTTCTTCTAATACGTTAAAACTATAGTATCTTGATGAGATAAAAATTCCACAAACATGTTGAGAATTATCATTGGAGTGACTACCTTCTCGAGCAACCATTAGGAGACTGCACGAAAGAGACAGGTTCTCATCTGGTGAAGGATGTGAATTTGACCAGTATGTTGCTGGTGGGAATATTATATTAGGAGCAGTGGCTGCGGGAAGGAACATAGGAGAGATACTGATAGGATTCTTGGGAGGTGGTTTGGATCAGAAAAGTTTTCATCAACTATGCTGTGGTCTATTTTCCCATTCATCTTCCTTTTTCTCCATTCTCTTATTTTGTTTCACTGCATGGGGTCAGTTTTAGAGGTAGGTAATGTCATCCTTTTCACGAGAAGCTATACAACGAAAATCCCTACTTTAATAGGTTCAGTTAATGAACCGTAGAAGAAAATTTCGTGTGAATGAATTACCTTTGACAATTGGAAAAAGGCTTAGTGAGGAGAGTTTAAATGGAGTAACTTGGTAGGTAAGAAACATAAAATCCAGCCTCAAGTTGTTTGGGACTGAGGTGTAGTCATTGGAAAAGAAATCGACTTTGACTAACGTAACCTGGAATCTAGCTCATGAGATGATGATTGTCTATAAGCGTATAAGTAAACATTCAATCATTGTAGGCCACTTAACACCCTTTCACATACCTAGAGTTCGACATTGATCCGTGGACAATATAATAGACTTTGTATGAAAGGGTAAATCATGAGTAGGGATGGATCAAGCTCTGATATCATGTCTAGAAAATATACTTTGGGTATAATGCAATTCCGAAAGATAGCTCATAAGGTGAGAATTACCCAAGTTCATATCAAGAGACCGTCTCTCTCTCTCGACTAATGCGTGACATTGACAATTTAGAATGATAAATAAATGTGTTAAGTAAGCGCTTTTGAATTGATCTCATCTTTTAAGAATTTTTCATTTTTCTTTATTATTCTTATCTTTGAAGAATTTTTCATTTTGCTTTGTTGATTAATAACCTTATCATTAAATAAAATAAATTATCATTTCACATGCGACCATGTTTAATGTGCCCCGGTGGAGTTTGAACTTTTCTCTGAAGCATGCGCATTTACACTTGTGATTCTTCTGAAGGATGTTGCATGATTTGTTACTCATGTAGTTGCTTGTTAATGGATACAAATTTGCTACGATGTTGTTCATCACCATTCATTTTCCACGTGTATCTAATTTTTACCCTATCTCATGTTTTGATTTGGCCACAGTGGATTGAGAGAGAAGTTGTGTTGTTACAAAAGCGCATTGATCATGCCAATGAAAAGGGATGGCGCAAACAATATCCTTTCATATGTCTTATCGTTCTGCTATTAAAATATTTTGCACCTTCTTGTGGTTTCAAGCCAAAACTTGCTCTTTAATGCAGCAATTTGCCAATTTCTGTCCCTGCATAAGAGAAGCACATTTAGTAATTGTTGTCTGCAGATTATATACTGGTAATCCTCCTCTTCACTCCTTGGTTCCCGAGAAATTCGGTGATCTCGATGTTTTTGGAAGCTCAAATTGTCATGTGCTAGATAAGTCAGAGTGACTATAATCTAATGAATAGCAATGAGAGTAACAAGAGAGTCATTGTATTCTCAAAAGACAAACAAACAAACAAACAAGAGAGTCATTGTGTGAGATGGTCTTCTGATCTATTTGCTCCATTAATTTTTCTAGACCAAAATCCTGTTGCATGATATTAATTCATTCTTGTGCTATGGAGAATTTGTGTATATTTGTCTTTGGTCAAGGAAAAGTTCGGTTATTCAAAATCAACTGTGGCACAATTTCTTCTTGACTGCAATTTATATGGTTCCTGGCTGAAACTTATCTACTTGCTAACAAAGCCTGAGATGATGTTTATCAGGAGTTTTTGATGGTACTCCAATGCTTTCTTGATCAATAGCACTCTTGTGTTTTTCCCGATTCACCTTGTCACAAATAACTTTTCAGACACCAAAGCCTTAATATGACCTTTTATTTTGTTAATAGTTATTCTGTCTATCCCAAAGTGTATGACCTTGTTTGCCCTATGTGGTATTTTATGAGCAAAAAGTTAAGTACTTTCTTATGTCGACTTTGGTGGAAAAAGTTAAATCCTCTCCCTGTCCTATAAAACTTGTCCCTTTTGGTCATCACAAGAGGCTCAATTTTCTTAGTTGAAATAATTTCGGCATACAACAATTCAAATTCCTATAAACTAATTGCTTGTTTTATTTTTCCTAGTTTTCTTTGATATATTACTAACTACCTATTCCGTTTTAGCTCATTTCAAGCCATTATCAACACTTCTCAACTAACCCAACATTATGCTTCATATTTTATTATGTTTAACAACCTTGGGTTAAATTAGATCTAGTGTAATCTGAAATGGAGAAAGCAATAGTTTAAAATGTGAAAAGGTGAAGTAGTTAGTTGAAACTGCGTTATATCAAGTTTGAAATTGTATAAATTAGTAGATTAACTTTAGCCCCAATGCTCTGGTTTATTGTAAGAGCGCATCACATGATGTATGCATTAGGAGCATGTCACTACCACGACCTTGCAGTAGATGAAAACATGGTATATAAGTGGGAAGGGTAGAGTGGGGGCATTTATGTACTGAGTTCTGAACCGTGCACCATTGGCGCTTAAGGATTTCTAATTATTTGGTTTATAATACTTCTGATTATTCTAGATTAGTTATTTTGTTTGTGTAGATGGAGCAAAAATAATTCATGTAGCAAAATAGGTCAAATAGATCGAGAAAGAAGACACAGTACAACAACAACAACAACAACATACCCAGTATAATCTCACAAGTGGGGTCTGGGGAGGGTAGAATGTACGCAGACCTTACCACTACCATAGAAGTAGAGAGATTGTTTCCTGGAAACCCTCGTCTCAAAACCCGTA
>JAOTQR010063522.1:0-47595 GCA_025774065.1 Solanum ossicruentum | reverse complement strand
GCCCCATTTTTTTGTGGTGCCCCCCCCCCCCCCCCCCCCCCCCCCGCCCCTCATGGCTTATAGAGGGTGCAATCATTGAAAAGAAAGATTTTGAATATCTCGACTCGATATTGGTTTGGCTTCATAAGAAGCAACATTATTCCTTCGAAAAATGAGGTGATTCTATAGCACTCAAAAGCTACTTTGGTTGAATGTATCATTGACAGGAAAAGATTAAACTTCGTTGCAATCATTGCCTGAAAGCTCTTGTTGAGGACAAAGCAGTAACAAACTTCACTACTATTCCTGATCTTAATCACAACCCTATGTCAAAACGTTGGAGTATCATTTATCTAGAAGACTAATGTTGAGATCACTCTATCATCTTACACTTGTAACAGGCACATAGAGGTGGAGTAAAGAGGGATGAGGATGAAGAGAAGAAGAAGAAATCATTTGGCACTTCGGTGATTGATGTGGAGTAGTTGGAGGCAGGTTCGATGGAGTATTCACATGCCAAAGAGATACCTCCTAGATCAGTTCCTACCTCTTCTCCCTCACATACACCTTCTCGTACTCTTGTCCTCACTTCTCGACCTCTACTGACTCAGGCTGCTATTATCTAGATAGGTCAATTGTCCTAATCTGCAAATATTTAAATGTTGAGAGTCACCGATGTAGATCCTAATATGGCTTATTGGGTCATTATAGGCATGCTTGCACCTATTCAGAATGACATGAAGGAGCAGAAGTAGCTTTTGTAGAAGTATGGATTTAGACTTGACCATCTTATAATCTGTGTGAAGGATTCTTAGAAGATGAGGTGGTAGTGGTGCTGATGTGATGGCCTTGAAAGTCAATATTGTTGGATTAAGGTGAGATATGAATGAGTTGAGGTCGACAAACATTACTTCTCTTTAGCATATGCCAGTGGTCCCTCTTGGTAAAGGTACTGTATTAAGACTACTACTCCAGGTGCGAGTACTATTAAGAAAGAGCATGTTCTGATGATCCCAAAGAGCGATGAGGAGGCCATTGAGGCTGAGGAGCTATGAGACGAGGTGACGAGTTGATTGACTTAGAGGAGTCAATGTTAAGGGTTGCTACTATGGCTTCTTTACATGAATTGCCGATGATTGGCCCTAGTGGGTGCACTCTTTCTACAGAGCCTACTGCAGGACCATATGAGTCCTAGGCTTCCATTCCTCCATCAGAGTTTCCTCCGACCCGGACTGAGTCTACACCAACTATTTCTCCTACATTGCTACCATACGTTGGTTCTTTACAGGGCACTGGTGCCCCATCACAGATTACTTCAACTCCTCTACCTCTATCTCTACATGCATAATTCAGGGGGATTCTTACACTCTTCTTCTTTTTATTCTTATTCTCATTTGTTTAGGATTGAGGGCAATGTTATTCTTTTTTTGGGATATATGTATTTTCTTGATTTTTATTGGATAATGTTTTTATTTTGTTTTGTAATTGTGTAAATTTGACACTTTGGAGATTTGTAAATAGTTCAATTTTGGATTGTGATTACTAGTATTTACTTTTATTTTTAATGTGAGGTTATTTTACAATGCAGTTGTTGAGTGTGAGTAGTTGTGTGGTTAAATCATTTTCCATTCATGTGTCAAAGCCCAAGCATATGTGTAAAGTTGTGTTTCAAAATGCCATGTTTTGGGTCCTTCAACAATTTGAGTGTTGATTATCAGGGGTGGGCATGGTACGGTATGGTATGGTATTTAAAAATTTGATATGACAATTTTAGTTTTCGGTATCTAAAAATACGATACCATTACTATATCAAATTAGCTTGATATGGTTCGGTACTTCTAATTTTGATTTGTGTATTTTACGGTATGGTTTTTTGGTAACCATAATTAACTTGATGTTATATTAAGATATTCATATAATAAAGAAGTCTAACCTTAATAATATTAAAAACATCTCAGCTTATCAATTAAGTGATCAAACACTATATGCATTTTCAAGTTGTGGGTGATGAATAATACAAAAGCTAATCGATGTTTTAAAAATTATTTTTCTCAAAATTTTCTTTAACATGGTTAGTAATGGGAGTGCCAATATATATATGGTATGGTATACTATATTTCGGCATTTATTTTTTAAATACCAAATACCATTTCAAATACCAAAAAAATTGTAAGTCATATCAAATAACATATCAAATACCATAATTACCATACCATGGTATAAAATAATTTTATTTCAATATGGTATTCAGTGTATACCATACCATGCCCAACTCTATTGATTATCAATATCTTTGACTTGGATGGTGCCATGGATGAGAAATGTGTGATGACTTATCAATTAGTCTATTTCAAGTGAAAATAATATATGCATGGGTTAGAAGTATCTTGTTATGACTAATCGAGTATTGAGCTTTGATATGCTATGATCGATCATTGCAAACTAGTGTTGTCAGGTTTGTGTTTGAATTTGAAGTCAATTGTCCCAAGTGTAGTGAGTTCACTTGAAATACATGTGTGTGTTTGATCAGAACTTGTCCAGTAAGTCTCTTGATTAGGGTGTTAGGTGGAACTAATATTGGAGAAATGATCAAAGACCATATTTGATGTCACCCGCATTAGCTAAAAGCCAACCAATCCTGCAAAATGATATCCCTAATTGTCTCCATTTGAGCCTAGTACTATTCTTTAGCAACTAAGTTACAAGCCATACTTTTTTTACTATTTTGTTCATGAACCCATGTTTGAACCCTATCCTTCTGTATTTGAAAAGGAATTGAGGTCAAATGACTAAATTTTGGGTGTTGATGAACCTATATGGTGAACGGTTGAATTATAAGAAAAGGTGAGTGAGAAGGAAGCGGAAAGAGAAAAGGACTGAAAGATTGCACATGAAAGAAAATAAAAGAAAGTTGAAAAAAATAAAGCAAAAGAAAATTATGAATAAAATCATTCAAGCTTAAAGTAAATAAAATGGGCATAAGTTGTGGAAATTTGGAAAATAGAAAGTTTAAGTAAAGAAAAAAAGGGGGGAAAGGTTGAAAAGTGTGTGCATGGGATGAGAAACAAAGAAGCAAAGCATATGGCGAAGGTGAATGTTGGAGAGTTGAGTTACTCTTACCCAAATATATCCTACCTTCCCTAAGTTGACATTTCAAGCCATTAGCAAGTCCTTTGTGACCCTGAATTAGATGCCTTTTAATCCTTGATCGATTGAAAATAAGGACAATCATATGGGTGAGATAATGTATGCTCTTCTCTTTTGTTGAGAGTGAGTATTGTTTGATTCCTTAAAAAGTGATTAATTGTATATGAATTGCATGTGTGGAATCTTTTTGAAAGTAAAGGGACAAAAATGTCTTTGAGGATGAACTTGCAACCGTGTTAATAATTGTGAGCATAGCTTTTCCTTGATACTTACTAGTCATATCTTGAGGCTTCAAAATATCATAAGCAATTTGTCACAGCCCGGGAGGGTACCCTGAACATGGCCGGCACTCAGAGACTATTGGTAGTCCCCAAGTGAACCACTTGGCTTCATCACATCCATTCATTCAATATATAACTCAAAGACTCAATGGAAGACAAAAGATAAGAATTGGCAATCTATAATTCAAATATCATATTAAATAAATAAGCTAATATGAAAGAAACTAGATCAACAAGTCTCAACATCAATACTCAACTCTAGTCTATGAAACCTCTATCACTATCAGGTGGTGCCAATGACAGACCCATAGCTACCTCAAATAAAATAAAGCTAACTCAAATCTAACGCTTATAAGCAAGATAAAAATAAATGCAATGATCCTCCTTAGTAAAGGAGGCTCACCAACACAGCTGAAATGCTTAGATCCTCAACGATGCGCCAGTTGACGATTTCTAGTACCTGTCTCTACATCATAAAATGATGCACTACAAAAGGGACGTCAGTACATGGAGTGTACGAGTATGTAAAATGGTTGAATAAAATAGAAAAAAGTACAATAATATAGAAATAACATCAACTCAGAATATACTCAATTAGAATGTCAAATGTCTATCCAAAGCAAGAATAAAAAGTAGACAAGTGACCCATCAACCAATCAAATCTCATCAATCAACTCAACTCAACTCATCTCAATGGAACTCAACTCAACTCAACTCATCTCAATGGAACTCAACTCAACTCGACTCAGAGTACCCAAGGTGGGAACTTTTTGAGAGTTTCTGTTATCTAATAATAATTACTTATGAATCAGTAATTGTACAACAATCCCGCTGATGTTGCCACAATCATTCCGTACTTTTTAGGTAAAGAACACCTATGATACACAAGGGATCTAACCTCTAAAGACCTCTATTTATTTCACGGACTTTACCTCAAGAAGTGACCATCTGAAGTAATGGTTCAATCCTCACCTATGCTTGGCGACCTAGTTAACGAGTCCAAGTCGGAGTCACTCTTACCCATTTCAGTGCTCAATACTTCTCGCAAGACTCAATGTTCATAAGGCTCTTCCTTATGTCAATTAGCCTCATAGGGGTACTCACCAACTCAATTAGTCTCATGGAGACTCTTATCAACTTATTAACTCAAACTCTAAAGTCCTCTATTTTTTTCAAAGACTTTAACTCATCTCAATTAACTCAAATTTCATTAAGAACTCAAGGACTCAGATCATCATTTTAGAATAAGTCATTTAGACAGAACTCAAGAACCCAGTATTGAAGACTCATAGGATCATCAAGCTTCATTAACTCTACCTCATACTCACATCAAGATTACCATCAACATACTCAATTCAAGGCTTTAGACTTTATGCCTAGGTTCATTCAAGCATGCTTTCACAAATCAACATATAGGGTTTATATAATATCTCATGAGAAATATTCAATTCAAGGAAATAGTTTATGAAGATCATCAACATATGAAAATACATGCAATAGATGTAATTTTCTAGAATATAATCAAGAAAGTATTTCAAGAAAAATATATGGGGACTCATAAACTCTCAACTCCTTTATTACCATCAATAGGGCATATGGGAGAATAATCTCATGGTTTACTTTAGCCTTACATACCTAGTGTCAAGCCTTTGACAATTAACCTCAAAGAATTCTCCTTGATTCCTCACTCCTCTTCTCTTCTCTTTAGCCCTAGTTATTTTCAAGAACTTAGAAAAGACTTAGAATGGGATTTAAAACCCTTTTTACACTCAAAACAACCCATTTAGATCATGTTTTACGTTTAGAAGGTATTGGGAAATATTTGGAATGCCCTTCACAAAAATCTGAAAAAAAGTTCACCTCAGGACATTATGTCAGCGATGCAGACTTGTGACATTTTTGGTATTTTTTATCAAAAATTTTCGAATAATCCTTCTAATCTTGTACAAAAGTTTGGACAAAAGTTAATTCTTCATCCACGGTAGGTGCACATAGAACACTTGTCACGCATCATCACTGGGATTCATTTTTACATCAAAAAATTATCTTTTGATCTGATTGCTCTAAAAATCACCTTGTACGGACCATTTACTTGGCCATACCACTTTACTTAGGCTCAAAACCGTGGAGTCTCAAGCCTAACACTACTATACAGTTCACTATACAATTCATATGGTCTCAAACGGCCCGTGTGGGGTCCAAGTGTGGTATGCCTTGTCTTAAACTCCACAGCAAGGCCCTTACACCTCACACAAGACTAAAGGCCTCTTAAAGGAGGCTCCAAATTGTCTGTAAAACATCATACGGACCGTGAAGGCTTCCATGAAGCATCACCTTGGTCCAAAAATTTTCTGCACCAAATTTCCATGCCCCATTAAGGTCATACAAAGTCAAGGACCTTACATCATCTCCTCCTTGGGAATATTCATTTTTGAATGTGCTAGAACAAGGCTTAAAAGTCTTGACTTAGAACATGAAACATCCAAACACAAGGTACAATGCCTAATTCATCATTTGAAAATAACAAAGTCATTAAAACTAAAATCAAAACGTACTCAATTCATTCAAAACATCATAAAAATTATTTTTGTGCACATGTATTCGTGTATGTCATGAAACTCAAGAGTGAAAGAATTAGTACCACTTGGAAATGGAAGAACCTAATGTCTTAGGTTTGATTAGATTGGAAAAGATGGGGATGCTGTTACATAATGTCCAGCTTCGCCTACCATGTAGCACTCTCCACATATTGATTTCTCCAAAGTACTTTTAACCGAAGCCACATCCTTATTGTAAAGTTGCTTCACTTGTCTATCCAAAATCTCAACGGAACTTCCTCATAATGAAATGACCCCAAAGAGTGCCAAAACATGTGCCTCGAAAGTGTCTAGAATCGTAATTTCCATATATTTCAAAATTCATGCATGATATCAAAAATTTGACTTCATATTCTTGATCAGGGAAAAAATTGAGTGTGGAATAGGTTTAACCTCAATTTTAAAGCAACCATATCAAAATTATAATTTCTCAAAATTTTGATTTCCAGAATCGTTCTGTGTTGGCACCCCGACGCTCATCCATCGCGGACTTATGTAAAAATATCCTCCACATTTGGTTCGCATCACTGACCAAATGCGTACATACGTTATTTTACTACCAGCTTTCTAATCTTGGTCAAAGGCTTTTAGGTCTTGGGCCTAAGTCTTCCTATACATAAAATACATACTTAGCCATATTTCACCTTCAAATCATACAAGAGATTCCCTAATACTCTCCGAAACACGTAGACAAACATTTTACTCAAATTCAAGGGTTCCAAACTCATTCCAGATCTTAAGGATTTCACTCAAGCTTCAAGTCTCCATTTCAATCTTCATCACGAAATTCTCCAAAGCTAAGGTATGTGGGTTTCAACCATTGGGTCCTTTCACCCATGGTGCCCAAGCTTTCTTTTCAACTAAATTACTAGTTTCTAAGTTGATTTTACTTATAGGTTTTCTATTATGAATTAGACTATGAACTATGTTGGGGCTTGTAAAAATGTGACTGTTTAAGCATGTTTTGAGCTACGAATCGTATGTCTATCTTGAGATTTCATGAAGGGTTTTGATATATATTGCATGAGGGTATTACCAAGTTTTGGTGGGTGATTTTACATTAAGTTTTCTTGCATGATTTCACTCTTGAATTTCATAGTTTAACACTAGCATTAAACACCCACCAAGTGTTTGATAAAAAGTACAAATTATGTTTCTTGAGTTGTTGAAGTCCTAATGCATAGAATATGATTTAAGTGACTTTATGATGATGAAAGTATGATATACATGTGTTGTAAGTAGACCATATCTAATGGAGGGGTGATGCCTCAATCTCCTCGGATGGGGGTGGTAAGTCATCAACCAATTGAGGGGTTGGTGCCTCAATCATTTCCAATGGAGGGTGGTTATGTCTGTCAACTAATTGAGGGGGTGGTACCTCAATCTCCTTGGATGGGAGTGGTAAGCCATCATCCAATTGAAGAATTGGTTCCTCAATCACTTATAGCGAAGGGTGGTCATGTCCGTCAACCAATTGAGGGGTTGGTACCTCAATCACTACTAAGGGGTAGTTTACCTTGGATTTGGAATTCTAAGTTGCTTGGTCTATGATGATGGTCTCCTATTATGCATGTAATATGTTTCATGTAAGCATGTTTTACTTCAAGTATCACTCGTACATGCCATATCGCTATATGCTCAGATATTGCCTAATTATGCATTTCAATTATGTTGCCTAACTCTTGTTGCATTGCATCCTACATACATAGTACATTCAAACTTACTAACGCCTACTCTATGCCTACATGATGTTACCATGTAGGAACCGAAGCTCCCTTTGATCATCCTCCTCCTCCACGTGGCTAGTACGATTATTCACAAGCAAGTTGGCGAGTCCTCAACTCCGAGGTCATGTTTCTCTTGATTATGCTATGTATTAACTCATTTTATATTGACTACTTGTGTCTATGAGGGTGAGCCCGATTAGTTTTCTTAGCCCCCGCTAAGTTCTATGTTTAGAGGTGTTATTGGACAAGTTATGTAAAGATGCTATGAGTCTTGACTCCCTTTGACTCTTTGATGTTTTATGATATGAATGATGTCTAAAAGCCTCGTTTATCCCCATTTACTTTTCCTTGTCGCTATTTTATTGCTTTCGTGACCAAGGATGAGTAATGATATGTTAAAAGGCTTGCTTAGGGTTACTTTGGGTTCTCGATGCGCCATGTCATGTCTAGGCCCAAAGCTTGGGTCATGACAAACTTGGTATCCGAAAACTAGGTTGTGAATGGTCCTCTGCATCCAACACACCACGTTGATTAGAGTCTTATTCATGTTTGTGTTATGCACCACAATTATGTGTAAGAGGCTATGAAATATTTTAGGAAATGTTTCCCTTTTTCTTTCTCTATGTCGTGCTATAGAAGTAAAGGTAAGGTTTTTCTCCCTAACGAATATTCTTTGCTATGCTAGATTATGCCTAACACAAAAGGAAGAAGAGCTTGCATACCCAAGGAACAACTGGCTTATGGGGAGCTTCGGGATGCTCTCACCTTGTAAGCTAAAGTTGTAGCTAATCAAGTCAATCAATAGGCTCAAGCCCCTCATGCTCCTACTTCGGCATCTTGGGTGAGAGACTTTATGAGTATGAACCCACCAGATTCAGTGGGTCTAAGGTGGATGAGGACTCTCAAGAGTTTATTGATGAGGTATACAAAGTGTTGGCTATCATGGGTGTAAGGCCGGAGGAGAAGGTGGAGTGGTGGCCTACCAACTCAAAGGGGTGGCAAAAATATAGTACTCTCAATGGGAGGAGAAGGGGCAACAATGTGGTTTTATGAGAGAAGTTTAAGCCGCCGTTCCTCAATTTGTTCTTTCCTCTTGAGCTTAGGGAAGCCAAAATAATGGAGTTCATGAATTTGAAGCAAGGATCTACGAGTGTGAGGGAGCTTGCCTTCAAGTTTAACCAAATCTCAAAATATGTTCCTCACTTGGTTGTCGACCCAAGGTCTAGAATGAATAAGTTTGTGATGGGTGTTTTCGATTTGGTGAGTGAAGAATGTTGTACTGCCATGTTGATTAGTGACATGGCTTTATCCAACTTGATTACTTATGCCGAATAATTGAAGGGGCAGAAGTTGAGAAAGAGAAGGAGTAATGAGGGCAAGAGGGCCCATTTTGAAGGTCAATTCCAAAGTCGCAAATGTGGTCGATTCCATCAAGTCCAAGGGTTGTCACATGCTCCTAATAGGAGGTTTGCCAATGACTACCCAAGGGCCCAAGGTGATGGTGGTATGGTGCCTAATGTTATGTGTCCAAAGTGTGGTAGGGGTCATGGTGGCCAATGCGTGAAGGATACCAATGCTTTCTATAGTTGCGGGGAAGTAGGTCACAAGACGATGGATTGCTCTCATAACTGAAACAAGGTTAAGATGTTTGTCCACAAAGTCGGGGTGCTAATGCAGTTCTTTTGGGGAGAGGAAGTGAACAAGGTGGTGCCCAAGGCATAATCAGTTCTATGCACTCGAAGGGAGACAAGGGGTTGATGAGGTGCCCGATGTCATCACCGAAAAGTTAAAAGTCTTTGATTTTGATGTGTATGCATTGATAAAATTGGGTGCCACTCATTCTTTTGTTGCCAAAATGTTTCGTGTTGACTCGAATTGTTGTGTGAGTCTTATGAGGTGTCTACTTTTTTTGTGCATCTATTGTTGCTAGAAAGGTCTGTAGAAATTTTCCCATTTGCATCTTGCATTAAATATTGCCCTATGATCATGTTGAGTTGGATATGGTGGATTTTTTATATCATTCTTGGGATGGATTGGTTGCATGCATATTATGCCTCTATTGATTGTAGAACCCATATGGTCAAGTTCCAATTCCCAACTGAACTCATCCTTGAGTGGGAGAGTCATGATGTAGTGGTCAAGGGTAGGTTTATCTCTTGCATTAAGGCCCAAAGTATGATTTCGAAGGGGTGTCTATATCATCTTGTGAGGGTTAGGGATATTAAGTCCAAGGTCCTTCCTATAGAGTAGGTTTCAGTGGTAAATGAGTTCCTTGATGTCTTTCTAAATGACCTTCCCGATATTTCACCCGAAAGGTAAATAGGCTTTGGTATAGACCTCCTTCCCGATACTCAACCAATTTTTATTCCCCCTTGCCGTATGGCCCCCGTAGAGTTAAAGGAGTTTAAGGAGCAATTAAGTGATTTGTTGGAGAAGGGTTTTATTAGGCCTAGCCAATCACCTTGGGGTGCACCGGTGTTGTTTGTGAAGAAAAAAGATGGTTCCCTCAGAATGTGCATTGACTACCGGCAACTTAATAGGGTTACCATCAAGAATAAGTACCCTCTCCCAAGGATTGATGATTTGTTTGACCAACTTCAAGGGGATAGTCACTTCTCTAAGATTGTTCTTCGATCAGGGTATCATTAAATGAAGGTGAGGGAGTGTGATATTCCCAAGATGGCTTTCTAAACTAGGTATGGGCAATATGAATTTATGGCTATGTCTTTTGGGTTGGCCAATTCACCGGCTATCTTCATGAATCTTACGAATAAGGTCTTTAAACCCTACCATAATTTGTTTGTGGTGGTATTCATTGATGATATTTTAATCTTATTTGCATAGTGAGGAGGAGCATGTAAGTTATTTGAGGTTAGTGTTGCCAAAATTGAGAGAAGAGAAGTTGTATGCTAGATATGAGAAGTGTGAATTTTGGTTGAAAGAGGTTACCTTTCTAGGTCATGTGGTGTCAGGGATGGTATTAAGGTGGATCCTAAGAAGACAGATGTGATTAAAAATTGGCCTAGACCATTGACTCCATCGGACATTAGAAGCTTCTTGCTTATCGGAGGTTTGTGAATGGGTTCTCCTCTATGTCTTATCCCTTGAATAAGTTGACTCAAAAGAAGGCTAAGTTTGTGTGGACCGAAGAGTGTGAAAAGACTTTCCAAACCTTGAAAGATAAACTTGTCTTCACTCCTATTTTGTCTCTACAAGAAGGGTTGGAAGGGTTTGTTGTGTATTTTGATGCCTCCTAGATTGGTTTGGGTTGTGTTTTGATTAAAATGGTAAGGTAATAATATATGATTCTAGAAAACTCAAAGTGCATCAAAAGTATTATCCTACTCATGATCTTGCCGTTGTATTTGCATTGGTTGGTGCCATTATTTGTAAGGAGTGCATGTTGATGTGTTTACTGATCATAAGAATCTCCAATATGTGTTCACTCAAACAGATCTCAACTTGAGGCAATGAAGATGGTTAGAGCTTCTTAAGGATTATGATATGAGTGTACATTATCATCCCATAAGGGGCTAATTTTTTGGCAGATGCTTTGAGTACGATGTCTACGAGTAGCCTAGCTCATGTTGATAGTAGGAGCAAAAATGCAGCTAGAGAGGTCCATCGGTTGGTTAGGTTTGGGGTTAGGTTGGAAGAGGTCGATAAGGTTGGTATTTTAGTTGTTCATGGTTCAAGTTCCTCCTTGGTTGATGAGGTAAAAGCAAAGCAAGATCTTGACCCCTCCTTGTTAGAATTGAATTCCTTGGTGAAAGAGGGCAAGGTGGAGATTTTCTCCCAAGGGGAAGATTATGTCCTTAGGTACTAAGGAAGGTTGTTTGTGCCTTATATTGGTGACTTGAGAGAGAAGATCCTTGATGAGGCTCGTAATTCTTCTTATTCTATTCACCCCGGTTCTACAAAGACGTATAGAGATTTGAGAGATATGTTTTGATAGGGAGGTATGAAGAAAGACATTGCCAAATTTGTATCCAATTGTCATAGTTTCCAACAAGTCAAAGCTACACACCAAAGGTCGGGTGACCTAACCAAAGACATAGAGATTCCTACTTGAAAGTGGGAGGAAATTAACATGGATTTTGTGGTTGGGTTGCCTAAGACTAAAAAGGGTTTTGATTCTATTTGTTTTGTGGTTGATAGAATGACAAAGTCTGCTCATTTCCTACCGATTAAGACTACTTATGGTGCCAAAGAGTATGCTAATTTGTACATTCATGAGTTGGTGAGATTGTATAGGGTACCCTTGTTTATCATATCGGATCGGGGTGCTCAAATCACTTCACACTTTTTGAGGTCCTCCCAAAGAGGTCTTGGTACCAAGGTAAAGCTTAGTACGTCCTTTCACCCTTAACCAGATGGCCAAGCCAGAATGACTATCTAAACACTTGAGGATATTCTTAGATCTTGTGTTTTAGAGTTTAAGAGTAGTTGGGATGATCAACTTCTATTGATCGAGTTTGCTTATAATAATAGCCATCATTCTAGCATTGGTATGGTTCCTTTTAAGTCCTACTGTGGTAGACGTTGTAGGTCACCCATTAGGTGGTTTGAAGTGAGGGAAATTGGTCTGAATCATGTGATGGAGTCTAAGGAGAAGATAAAGTAGATTATAGAATGGTTGAGGATAGACCAAAGTCGTCAAAGGTCCTATGCCGATGTGAGGAGAAGGGAGCTTGAATTTGAAGTTGGTGATTGGGTTTATTTGAAGGTTTCACCCATGAAGGATGTGGTTCGTTTTGGTAGGAAGGGTAAATTGAGTTTTGTGGGTCCTTATAGGGTGTTGATGAGGACTGGAAAGGTGTTTTATGAGTTGGAGTTGCCTAGTGAAATGGACTTGGTTAATCTAGTCTTTCATGTATCCATGTTGACGAAATGTGTGGGTGATCCGAATGCCATTTTTCAATTGAATGTTGTAGGTATTGTTGAAGACAACTTGACTTATGAAGAGGTTCCAATAGAGATCTTGGATAGACAAGTGAAGAGGTTGAGAAAAAAGGATGTGGCTTCCGTGAAGGTCCTTTAGAGGAATCAATAAGTCGAAAGTGCTACATGGGAGGCTGAAATGGACATGCAAAAGTGATATCCTTATCTCTTCCATTCTACTCAAGTCTAATGTGCTAATTCTAAGTCTCCTATGTGATTTCAAGTCTTATGTTTCAGCCCCTATGTCATTTTCATGCATTCATGTTTATGTTGAGATTTTGAAAATGGTGTTTAAGAGTATTATTTGCATTCTTGTTGGGGCTAATTTCCTCAGGATTTCGCCTTCTTATGTATGCTTATTTGACATTCGGGGATGAATGTTCCCCAGGGAGAGATATTGAAACAACCTAAGAAAGTGCCCAAAAATGTGCCTCTAAAGTAACCGGAATTGTAATTTTCATATAGCTCAAAATTTGTGTGTGATATCGAAAATCTGACTTCATATTCTTGATTAGGGGGCAAAATTGAGTGGGAGATGGTTCTAACCTGATTTTAGAGCAACCGTATGAAAATTTCAATTTCCCAAAACTTTAATTTCCATAATTGATATGGTGCGCAACCATCATGGACCTGTGTAAAAATGTCCTCCGCGTTGGGTCTGCGTCGTGGACCAGACGCGGACCTACGTTATTTTGTTGCCATTTCTTTAATCTCGGTCCAAGTCTTTTGGGTCTTGGACATAAGTCTTCCAATGCATAAAAATACCTATACTTAGCCATATTTTAACATATTATACAAAACAATCCCCAATACTCTCCCAAACACTTATACAAATATTTTACTCAAAATCAAGGGTTCCATATTCATTCCAAAACTTAAGGATTTTACTTAAGCTTCAAGTCTCCATTTCAATCTTTATCAAGAAATTCTCCAAAGCTAAGGTATGTGGGTTTCAACCATTGGATCCTTTCACCCATGGTGCCCAAGCATCCTTTTCAAATAAATTACTAGTTTCTCAGTTGATTTTACTTATGCGTTTTCTATTATGAATTAGACTATGAACTATGTTGGGGTCTTGCAAAAGTGTGACTGTTTAAGCATGTTTTGAGCTATCAATCATATGCCTATCTTGAGATTTCATGAAGGGTTTTGATATATATTGCATGAGGGTATTACCAAGTGTTGGTGGGTGGTTTTACATTAAGTTTTCTTGCATGATTTCACTCTTGAATTGTATGATTTTATACTAGCATTACACAGACGCCAAGTGTTTGATTAAATGTCCGATTAATGCTTCTTAAGTTGTTGAAGGCCTAATGCAAAGTATATGAGTTAAATGACTTTATGATGATGAAAGAGATGTTTCGATGTGTTGATTTGATGAAGGGCATCTATAGTGTTGGAAGTTGATTAATTGTCTCGCTCGGGAGGTAGTAGGTCCATGCAACCATGTTGCAGGGTTTGTACCTCAATTGTCTCGCTCGGGAAGAAGTAGGCCCATGCAACCACGTTGGGGGGGCTTTGTACCTCAATTGCCTCGCTCAAGAGATAGTAAGCCCGTGTAACCATGTTGGAGGGTTTGTACCTCAATTGCCTCGCTCAGGAGGTAGTAGGCACATGCAACCATGTTTGGGGGTTTGTACCACAATGCCTCGCAAAGGAGATGGTAGGCCTTGGGTACTAAGCATGGTCTCTTCCTACACATATAAAATGTTCTATGTAAGCACGTTTTACAACAAGCATTAATCATGCATGCCATATTGTTATATGCTCATTCACTGCCTAATTATGCATTTCGATTATGTTGTCTATCTTTTGTTACATTACATCCTACATACTTAGAACATTTGTACATACTAACACATACTCTAGTCCTATATGATGTTACCATGTAGGGATCAAAGCTCCACTTGATCATCATCCTCCTCCTCCACGTGGCTAGTATGATCACTCTCAAAGTAAGTTGGTGAGTCCTCAATTTCGGGGTCAATATCTTTGGTCCCATGTTATGTATAAAGACCCTCTTTCCTTTTTATTGTATGTTTTCTATGAGGGTAAGTCTGATTGCTTTTCTTGGCCCCCACTAAGTTCTATGTTTGGCGGTGTTTTTTGACAAGTTATGTTATGATGTTATAAGCCTTGACTCTCTTTGACTCTATGATGTTTTATGATATGAAAGATATCCCTTAGCCCCGTATTGTCTTATTTCTACTCTTTTATTGTTATTTAATTTCTTCTACGACGAAGAATGTGTAGTGATATGTTAAGAGGCTTGATTGGGGTCCCTTCGAGTTCCCCATTCACCATGTCACGTCTAGGCCCTAGGTTTTGATCGTGATAAACTTGGTATGTGAGAACTAGGTTGTTAATGGTCCTTGGCATCCAACACACCACATTGATTAGAGTCTTATACATGGTTGTGTTGTGCAACACAAATACGAGTAGGAGGCTATGAGACATTTTAGGAAATATTTCCCCTTCTTCATACTCTATGTCATGCTATAGAATTTAAGGTAAGGTCCCACCCCCAACAATTGGTCTTTTCTTTACTAGATTATGCCTAACAAAAGAGGAAGAAGAGCCCACACTCCGAGGAACAAATGGCTCACGGTGAGCTCTAGGATACTCTCACCTTACTAGCTCAAGTTATGGCTAATCAAGTCAACCAAGGGGCCCAAGCCTTAACTGCTCCTACTCTGTCATCTTGGGTGAGAGACTTTATGAGGTGAACCCCCCAGAGTTCAATGGCTCTAAGGTGGATGAGGATCCTCAAGAGTTTATTGATGATGTATACAAAGTGATGGCTATTAATTGTGTGAGTTCGGAAGAGAAGGCTGAGTTGGCAGCTTACCAACTCAAGGGGGAGTCCCAAATATGGTACATGCAATGGAAGGAGAAGAAGGGGAACAACAATGTGGTTTTATGGGAGGAGTTTAAGGTGGCTTTCATCAACTGATTCTTTCCACTTGAGCTTAGGGACATAAAAATAATAGAGTTTATAAATTTGAAGCAAGGGTCTATGAGTGTGAGGGAGTATGCCCTCAAGTTTAACGAACTCCTTCAATATACTCCACACTTGGTTGCCAACCCGAGGTCTAGGATGAACAAGTTTGCGATAGGTACATCTAATTTGGTAAGTGAAGAATGTTGTATCGCATGTTGATTCGTGACATGTACTTTTCCCGCCTTATGACTTATGTCAAACAATTGGAAGGAGAGAAGTTGAAAAAGAGAAGGGGTAATGAGGCCAAAAGGGCTCGTTTTGATGGTATGTTCTAGAGTCTCAAAAGTGGCCGGTCTCTTCAAGGCCAAAGGTCCTCTCATACTCCTAATAGAAGGTTTTCCAATATCCAAGGGCCCAAGGTGAGGGTGGTGTGGGGCCTAATGCTATGTGTCCAAAATATGGTAAGGGTCATGGTGGCCTATGCTTGAGGGCTATTGATGCTTGCTATAATTATGGGGAAGTAGGCCACAATATGATGGATTGCCCTCGTAACCGAAACAAGGATAAGGATGTTCGTCCACAAGGATGGGGTGAAAATATGGTTCCTATGAAGAGAGGAGGACAACAAGGTAGTTCCCCAAGGCACAATCGGTTCTATGCTATTCAAGGGAGGAAAGGGGTAGATGAGGTGCCCGATATCATCATCAGTATGTTAAAAGTCTTTGATTTTGATGTGCATGCAGTGATAGTCCCGGGTGCCACTCTTTCTTTTGAAACTCCTTCTTTTGCCAAAAAGTTTCACCTTGAGCCTAAATTGTTTAGTGAGTCTTATGAGGTGTCTACTCCCTGTCACGATCCAAGCCTATGGCCTAGACATGACACTGTGAATGGAGAACCCAAAGGGATCCCAAATAAGTCTCTTAAAATATCTTTACACATCATTGGTCGCAGAAGCAATCAAACAACATAATATGAGTATAAATAAGGGAAAAAGGAAAAAGGATACTTTCATAGCATAAGCATCAAAGCGAGAGAGTTAACGCTCAATACATAACATGTCCAAGAACACCTCTACTACATAGATAAGAGCAGGGGCCAAGACAACCAACCGGGCTCCCCCTAATAGTTAGTATATACATAAAAGAATGATAGTCTTAGTACATCATATGAGATCATATATATTGTCCCCGGAATGGAGGACTCACCAACGAGCTTGAGAGAAATCATTTTAGCCACATGGATGAATATGATCAAGTAGGACTCTGATTTCTATATGATGACATCATTTAGGCATAGAGTATGCATTAGTACATTTGAATGTACTAAGTATGTAGGATGCAATGCAACAAGTGATAAGCACCATAAACAAAATGCATAACTTAGGTAATAAATAAGCATATAGCAATATGACATGTATGAATGATGCTTGAAGTAAAATCATGCTAATATAGAACATAATATATGTGTAAGGAGAGACCATTATTGGTGAATATCCAAGGCCTACCACCTCCTTCGAGAGGAGAATGAGGTACGAACCCCTCAATTGGTTGATGAAGTACAAACCCATCAACATGGTTGATGAAGTACAAACTACTTAACATGGATATAAAGGTACAAAACCCTCGACATGGTTGCATAGGCCTACCACCTCCTGAGTGAGATGATCGAGGCACAAACCCTCCAATAAGGTTGCATGGGCCTACAACCTCCCGAGCAACCAGATCGAGGTACAAACCCCTCAACAAGGTTACCCAAGCCTACAACATCCCGAGTAGAGATAAAATCATATACATACATTTCTTCCATCGTCATACAGTCACTCAACTCATAAGACATGCATTGGACCTTCAATTCCTCAAGAAATCATAACCAAATATTTTATCAAACACTTGACGGATGTGTAGTGCTAGTCTAAAACCATGCATTTCAAGAGTGGAATCATGCTAGAAAATTTACTATAAACCCATCAATAGATACTTGGTAACATCCTCCAGCAATATACATCAAAACCCTTCATCAAATCCCACAATTGATTTTAGATTCATATCTCAAAACATGCTAAAGCAATCACAATTTCATGAAACTCCAACATAGTATGTAGTGAAATTCATAATAAGTATGACCCCATGAGTAAATCAACTTTAAATCATTTAATATAGGTAAAAGGGAAGCTTAGGAACCATGGCTAAAAGGACCCAATAGCTGAAACCCACATAGGTTGATTTTGGAGAATTCCCCGAAGAAGATTTGAATGGAGGTTTGAAGCTTAAGGGAAATCTTTAAGATCCGAATCGAGTTTTGGGACTTGAATTTAGAGATGAAATATTGTATAAGTGTTTGAGAGAGAATTTGGAATGTCTTGAATGATATGAGAGTGAAATATGCTTCAGTATAGGTATTTTCACGCATAGGAAGGCTTAGGCCCAAGATCCAAAAGCCTTGGACTGAAGTAAAAATTGGCAACATTTTTACACTACGGCATGCCCTTGGTGGGTCTCGCCAAGGGCGCGGAGAGCTCTCTAGAAATCTATTTTTGGGAAAATGAAATTGTGATTGTTTACTCTAAAATTGAGGTTAGACGCATCTCCCACTTAATTAGTCCCCCTGATCATGAATATGAAGTTGGATTTTTGATATCACACGCGAATTTTGAGATATATAGAAATTATGATTCTAGACACTTTTGAAACACATTTTCGAGCACTTTTTGGGTCATTTCAGTATCTCCCCCTTGGGAACATTCATCCTTGAATGTCAAAAAAATGTATCAGAGATCTAAACATGACAATTTCAGCCCACATAAGGATGCAACTTGCACTTAAACATCATTTCAATATCTCAACATAAGCGTAAAATCATCATGAACTTGTCAATTTAAACATGAATGCATGCAAATGTCGTGGGCTGAACTTAGACTTGAAATCACATAGGGGACTTATATCAATACCTTAGGCTTGAATAGAGTGTAAAAGATGAGGATATCGCTTTTGCATATCTGCTTCGGCTTCCCATGTAGCACTTTCGACTTGTTGATTCTCCAAAGGACCTTAATGGAAGCGACATCCTTGTTCCTTAGCTTCTTCACTTTCCTATCCAAGATTTATACTATAAACACCTCATAAGACAAGTTGTCTTAAACTACACCCACAACATCCAATGGAATAATAGCATTTGGATCGCCCACACACTTCTTCAACATAGACACATGAAATACTAGATGAACCAAATATATCTCCATAGGCAATTCCAACTCATAAGCTACCTTGCCAATCCTCTTCATTATCTTATAAGGACCCACATATCTTGGACTCAACTTGCCCTTCTTACCAAAATGAAGCACACCCTTCATGGGCGAAACCTTCAAATAGACCCAATCACCAACTTTGAATTCAAGCTCCCTTCTCCTCACATCGGCATAGGGCTTTTGGCCGCTTTGGGCTATCTTCAACCTTTCTCTAATCATCATAACCTTTTCAAGAGCCTTCATAACCAAATCTTGTTTCAACAAAGCTACCTTTCCAACCTCAAACCATCCAACTAGAGATGTACAACGTCTACCATAGAGAGCCTCAAAATGGGTCATACCGATGCTAGAATGATAGCTATTGTTATATGTAAACTCAATAAATGGAACATGATCACCCCAACTACCCTTAATCTCTAGTACACAAGCCCTAAGCATGTCCTCAAGTGCTTGGATAGTTCTTTCAGGTTGACTATCCGTTTGAGAGTGAAAGGTCGTACTAAGTTTAACTCTTGTACCAAGACCCCTTTGAAAGGACCTCCAAAAATGTGAAGTAAATTGAACACCACGATCCGATATGATGGACAAAGGAACCCCATGTAACCTTACCAAGTTATGAATGTACAACCTTGCATAATCTTCAACCCCTTATGTTGTTTTAACTAGTAGAAAGTGAGCCAATTTCGTCATCCTATCAACAACACAAAAGGAATCAAAACCCTTTCTAGTCCTGGGCAACCCAACAACAAAAGCCATATTAATTTTGTCCCACTACCAAGTAGGAATCTCCATGTCTTGTTCTAGTCCAAATGGCCTTTGGTGCTCGGTTTTGACTTGTTGACAACAATGACAATAGGAAAGAAATTTGGCAATGCCCCTCTTCATGCCTCCTCACCAATACATATCCCTCAAATCTCTATACATTTTGGTAGAACCGTGGTGAATAAAATAGGAAGAACCATGAGCCTTATCAAGAATCATTTCTCTCAAGCCATCAACACAAGGCACATAACCTATTTTGGTATCTAAGGGTATCATCTCCCCCTTGGGCGAAAACCTCCACGTTACCATCTTTTACTAATGCCTTCAATTCTAACAAGGCGAGGTCAAGACCTTGCTTAGCTTTCATCTCCTCAACCAATGAAGATTTTGAACCATCAACAATGACAATACCACCATTATCAACCTCTTCCAACCTAACGCCCAATTTAGACAACTGATGGACCTCTCTAGCCACTCCTTCACCACCATCATCAATATGTGCTAGGCTACCTATAGACATCCTACTCAAAGTATCGGCCACCACATTAGCCTTACCGAGATGATAATGCACACTCATATCATAGTCCTTAAGAAGTTCTAACCACCTTCTTTGTCTCAGGTTGAGTTCTTTTTTAGTGAAGACATATTGGAGATTCTTATGATCGGTGAATGCATCAACATGCACCCCATATAAATAATGACGCCATTCCTTTAATGCAAATGCCATGGTAGTTAGTTCAAGATCATGAGTAGTATAATTCTTCTCATGCACTTTGAGTTTTCTAGAAGCATAGGCTATCACCTTACCATTTTACATTAGAACACAACCCAAACTAACTCTAGAAGAATCACAATACACAACAAACCCCTCTATCCGTTTTGGTAGTGACAATATAGGAGCGGACACAAGCTTATTTTTCAATGTTTGGAAACTCCTTTCACACTCCTCGGTGCACACAAATTTGGCTTTCTTTTGAGTCAACTTGGTCATATGAGAAGCAACACAAGAGAACCCATTCACAAACCTCTGATAGTAACCCAGTAAGCTCAAGAAGCTCCTAATATTCAATGGGGTCAATGGTCAAGGCCAATTTCTAATCACATTTGTCTTTTCAGGATCCATCTTAATGTCATCCCCCGACACCATATGACCTAGGAAGACAACCTCTTTTAACCAAAATTCACATTTTTCATACTTGACATACAACTTCTCTTCCCCCGATCTATGTAGCACTACCCTCAAATAACTCATATGCTCCTCCTCACTATGTGAAAAAATCAAATATTATCAATGAAGACCACAACAAATGAATCACATTAGGGTTTGAAGACCCTATTCATTAGATCCATAAAATGGTCGGTGCATCAGTTAACCCAAAGGACGTCACAATAAACTCATAATGTCCATACCTAGTCCGGAAGGCCATCTTGGGAATGTCACAATCCCTTACCTTCACTTTATGATACCCTGACCGAAGATCAATCTTAGAGAAGTGGCTAGCCCCTTGAAATTGGTCAAATAAATCATCAAGCCTTGGAAGAGGATACCTATTCTTGATGGTGACCTTATTAAGCTGCCGGCAATCAATACACATTCTAAGAGATCCATTTTTCTTTTTCACAAAAAACACCTATACACTCCAAGGTGATTATCTAGGACTAATAAAACCCTTCTCCAACAAGTCCCTCAGTTACTTCTTCAACCCCTTGAACTCCATTGGACCATACGGTAAGGGGGAATAGAAATGGGTTGAGTATCAGGAAGGAGGTCTATACCAAAATCTATTTCCCTTTCGGGAGGAACACCGGTAAGGTCATTTGGAAAGATATCAAGAAACTCATTTACCATCAAAACCGACTCTATGGGAAGGACTTTGGACTCCACAACCCTCTCCCTCACAAGATGATAAAGACACTTCTTAGATATCAACTTATAGGCTTTAATATATGAGATGAACCTACCCTTGACTACCAAATCATGACTCTCCCACTCAAAAATGAGATCATTTGGAAATTGGAATGACCCTACGAGTTTTACAATCAATAGAGGCATAGTATGCATGCAATCAATCCATTCCAAGAATGACATCAAAATCGACCATTTCCAACTCAACAAGATCACACGGCAATCTCTTATGTAAAATGCAAATTGGACAATTTCTATACACCTTTCTAGCAATAATAGATGAACCAATAGTAGTAGATACCTCATAAGACTCACATAACAAATCGGGATCAACATGAAACCTTTTGGCAACAAAGGGGGTAACAAAAAAAGAGAGGCACTCGGATCAATCAATACATACACATCAAAATCAGACATTCAACATACTGGTGATGACATCGAGAACCTCCTCAACCTCTTGCCTCGCTTGGAGTGCATAGAACATATTGTGCCTTGGGGCACCATCTTGTCGGCCACCTCTCCCCAAAGGAACTGCATTAGCACCTTGTTACCCTTGTTGTAATTTCAAGGGAAATCCATCATCTTACGCATAACTTCCCCACAACCATAACAAGCATTAGTATCCCTCAAGCATGGACCACTATGAGCCCAACCATATTTGGGATACCCACCATTAGGAACCACAACCCAACACCTTGGGCCCTTGGAAAGTCATTGGGACCCCTCTTTTTAAATGCATGAGAAGACCCTTGGCCTTGATGGAACTGGCCACCCTTTTGACTTTGGAACTTTCCCTTAAGACAGGCCCTCTTGGCCTCATTACTCCTCCTCTTCCTTAATTTTTCTTTCTCTATTTGTTCATCGTAGGTCATCAAAAGAGATAAATCCATTTCACTAATTGATATAGCAGACCAACATTCCTCACTCACCAAATCAGATACACCCATCACGAACTTGTTCATTCTAGATCTTAGGTCGACAACCAAGTGTGGAACATATTTAGAGAGTTGATTTAACTTGAGGGCATACTCCCTCACACTCATGGACACTTGTCTCAAATTCATTAACTCCACAAATTTGGCCTCCCTAAGATCAATAGAGAAGAACCGATTAAGAAAAGCTGCCTTGAACTCTTTCCAAAGCACCATATTATTGATTCCCTTCTCCTCCTTCCATTGATTAAACCATACTTGTGCTACCCCTTTGAGTTGGTAAGACACCAACTCCACTTTCTCTTCTTATCTAACACCCATGATAGCCAATACCTTGTAGACCTTATCAATGAACTCTTGGGGGTCCTTATCTACCTTAGACCCATACAATGTCGGTGGGTTCATCCTTTAAAATTCTTCACCTTAGATGCCGATGTAGGAGCATGAGGGGCTTGGGCCACTTGATTGACTTGGTTAGCCACAACTTGTGCTAGCATAGTGAGAGCATCCTAGACCTCACCATGAGCCTATTGCTCCTCGAGAGTGTGGGCTCTTCTTCATCTTGTGTTAGGCATGATTTAGCATAGAAAAGAATAATTGTTAGGGGAAAAGCCTTACCTCAACTTCTATAGCACGACATAGAGTAAGAAGAAGGGAAACATTTTCTAAAATGTCTCATAGCCTCTAGCTTATACTTTTGGTGCACAACACAACTATGAACAAGACTCATAATCGATGCAATGTGTTAGACGCCAAGGACCACTAACAACTTAGTGCTCTGATACCAAGTTTGTCATGAACCAAGCCTAGGGCCTAGACGTGACATGGTGAATGGGGAACTCGAAGGGAGTAAAGGTAAGGTTGTGTTTTGATGCAAAATGGTAAGGTAATAGCCTATGCTTCTAGAAAATTTAAGGTGCATGAAAAGAATTATCCTACTCATGATCTTGAATTGGCCGCCATGGGTTTTGCTTTGAAAATTTGGCATCATTATTTATAGTAAAATTTTTATAAATATTATACTATTAGCTAAATATTTCTATAAATCCTTACTTTCTACCAAATTACTAAAATTTACCAACTTTTTGAATGCAAATGATACCTAAAATGTTACAATTGATACGTAATTAAAGAGTCCTGGGAATTTAAGTAAGTTACGTTAAATAAGAAAAACTAGCTGACCATTAATTGTGACTCCTTAATTAGCATAATTTTTCAGTGTCATATTTGAATCAGTGCCAATCACATATTAATTACTCAATCTTTCACATTTAATTTGCTATTTCAAAATTATGCCTTTTTTGCTTCATCTTAAAAAACGAAGAGATTTTTTGTCTTCTTCTTCCTTTGAACAGGAATTCACTATTCTTTATTCTTTGTTTTTGTATTAGTTAACATATTTCTACAGATTCGTTGCCATCTTACAGTCTTCGTTTAACCCAATCAATTGTTGATAGTGACAATGTACATCCACCTTCAGTAGACCCAATGAAAGAAGTTGCTTATAACATTGTGCGTGATTTCATTGATGAAATTTTACCAGAAGAAATGATAATGATAAAGGACACCGGATCAACAACCAAATCCATAGACCGAAAATCATATGCAAAAAAGAGGAAAAAAGTTGAAGTCTTTATCATCTGTTCTTCTTTGCTGAAGGACAAATATTTTCTTCTTTGTTTTTGGAGCAGTTAACATATTTTTATGAATTTCTTCAATATTGACATTTTTTATACGTGAATTTATTCTTTGAAAAATAAGTGCCTATTTGTTTAATGAACTTGATACTTATTCATTCTTACATTTATACTTTATTTAGATACTTGAATGATTTTATTTTTTGATAAATTAGAGTAATTGTATCAAAATAAATTCATTGACATTAACAATTAGGTAAAATATGACTGCATTATCCCTAGTATTGTGTATCAATACCAAGAATGCCCAAAAAAAAACGTATCAATCAATGTTTAAGTTTTATTTTGTAAAATGTTTTGACTCAACTTTGAATCTCTTCAATAGTAAGATTTTTGTTACGTGAACCTATTTTTCCAAAAAATAACTACATGTTTCTTTAACGAATAGTTACTTGTTAATTCTAACATTTGTACTTTATTAAGATACTTGAATAATTTATAATACTTTTACTTTTTTTTATTTGATAACTCAGAATAACTGTATAAAAATAAATGTATTACATTGATATATACAAAGGTTAGGTAAAAACTGATTGCAAAACCCTAGTGTTGTATATCAATATCAAAAATGCCTAGAAAACACATATCAAAGCTAAAGGTTGATTTTTTGAAAAAATATTCATGTATCAAAAGTCTTACTGTTGACGATATTCAAAATTAAGTCATGTGTAGGATAAATTAGATGTGAATTTTTCTAGAGGTATAAATTACCAAGACCCAATTACCATATAGTGGACAAATAATCTATTTAAACAAAGTTTCACGTATCTAAAAATGTAAATAAGTTGAAGTATCTACTAATTTCTATAAAGTTAAAAATAACCATACAGGATAATTTTTCAGGTATTAAGTAATTGAATTTAGCTATCAGGTAGTGAAGTTAACGTATTGTCCAGGTATCAATTTATTCATATCTAAAATGACAAAAATTACAAATTGTCACTAAATATAAGATTAAACAACGTAAGTGCAAAAACACAGAGAAAAAAAATACAATTTGAATTTTATATGCTTACTACAATACTAGTGTAAAAGTACCAAAATAAAAACTTAGTTATTTAAGATCACAAACACAAGGCAAAACAGTTTGCCTTTATAGTCCTAATGGTTGTTTCTGGAAATAAAATGAAAATTTACAAACACAAAAATTACTGAAGATCAACCATTCTATCACTGTTGGGTATAATGAAAACATCCCAAGTTTTGGGTGGATCGTTGTTTTCACTAACGTAACCTTCGCAAGTCTTATCACTATCTTATTCATTGTGATGTATCCCCTCTAAAGATACTCAGCATCTAGTACATGCGTTGGGTCTAAAATTCCATCACAAATGTACTCAGCATAGGTAGCAACCAATACCCCCACAATTCCTGCAGTGACAATACAAAAAAGTAATATAAGACAAACAATTATATTAAAATACTATGAACTAATTGACTATACTTGATACTTGACATAATCTACTTCAGGTATATAATTCATACTTGAATTTATGTGTTTTCACTTGACTAAGCTTATACATGAAATAATGAACTTTAGGTATATAATTGATACATGAATTTATATACTTCGCGTGAATACATGATATATAAAATCAACAACTTCTTGAGATTACTTGATACTTGAATATGTGTACTTCAATTAAATACTTGATACTTGGTTTTTTATAAAAAAAAACTTTCCTTTAAGTTGTCAATATGTGTATGTTAACAAAGATTCCATAAATTTGATACTTGAACAATTAGCAATCCCCAAAATGCCTAAAAACATAAGTATAATATCAACAGTGGACATGTAATTTTCATTTATCAAAAATATATTCACAAAAATTGATACGCTTAAAATTGTGGATTATCATCTACATCAGCTGAGACTTGTGTATCAATTCAACAAATTTTCAGTCAAATCAAACCATTAATGATGAATTTAAATAAATAAGTAAATAAATAATATCAATTTAGGTTAAAAAATACACCTTTGATAAAAGAGGGTGGTATTGGATTCAATTTTTTTTCCCTCTGTTTTGAATGTGATTTGAGGGCTAGAGATTTTGAACTTGAGACCCTCTCTTTCATGACCTTAGTCTCGTCTAGCAAATTATCTTCATGAGAATAGCTAACTGATATTAAAAAAAATTAAAAAAGGGGAAAATTATTCGAACAAGAAAAGATGAAGATGACAAACTCTCAATATCCACAAAGTACCAATATATTTCCTCAAATTTGAATTTATATTTAACTATGATAGATTTGTTAACTAATCAGTGATTGACAATAGTTAACTGACCGAAGGATGAAATCAATTTGTTTCTAATAAGGAAGGAAGAAGAAGACAACGTTTTGTGTTTCATAAAGTACTAGAATAAAAATTTGAATTTACAATTAATTATGATAAGTTTGATAACTGATCAATGATTGACTTTGATTAAACTACAAAAGCAAAAAAAGGCATAATAATTATAATTAAACATATGGAGAAAGATTTTATGTTAAGCATCTAAAAATAAGAGAGAGAATATAATAATATAGGATTTTTGTAACATTTTTATATGGTAGGGAATATTGAAGATTTGGGTAAATTATGTTTTGTAGTTCTATAATTTTTCCTTGTTTATATGGAGTGCATGTTGATGTGTTCACCGATCATAAGAATCTCCAATATGTGTTCACTCAAAAAGATCTCAACTTAAGGCAATGAAAGTGGTTAGAACTTCTTAAGGATTATGATATGATTATGCATTATCATCCCGATAAGGCTAATGTTGTGGCGGATGCTTTGAGTAAGGTGTCTATGGATAGCCTAGCTCAT
The DNA here is from genome assembly GCA_025774065.1 of Solanum ossicruentum. Taxonomy (NCBI): domain Eukaryota; kingdom Viridiplantae; phylum Streptophyta; class Magnoliopsida; order Solanales; family Solanaceae; genus Solanum; species Solanum ossicruentum. The sequence continues at coordinate 20,629 of JAOTQR010063522.1, read as the reverse complement.
TTTGATGATGGGGCCAAAGAGGTGGATAGAGAGCTTCACTGGTTAACTAGATTGGGAGTTAGGTTGGAAGAGGTTGATAATGGTGGTGCAGTTGTTCTTGATGGTTCAAGATCTTCCTTTGTTGATGAGGCAAAAGCAAAGTAAGATCTTGACCCTTTCTTGTTAGAATTGAAGACCTTGGTGAGTGCAGGGAAGGTAGAGGTTTTCCTCCAAGGGGGAGATGGTGCCCTTGGGTACCAAGGTAGATTTTTTATGCCTAGTGTTGATAGTTTAAGAGAGAAGATTCTTGATGAGGCTCATAATTCTTCCTATTCTATTCATCTCAGGTCTACTAAGATGTATAGAGATTTGAGAGATGCGTTTTAGTGGGGAGGTATGAAAAGACATTGCCAAATTTGTATTCGATTTTCATCATTTTCAATAAGTCAAAGCTGAGCACCAAAGGTCGGGTGGCTTAACTAAGATATAGAGATTCCTACTTGGAAGTAGGAGGAAATTAACATGGATTTTGTGGTTAGGTTGCATAAGACTAGAAAGGGTTTTGATTCCATTTGGGTTGTGGTTCATAAGATGACAAAGTTGGCTTACTTCCTACTGGTTAAGACTACATATGGTGACGAAGGCTATGCTAAATTGTACGTTCATGAGTTGGTTAGAATGCATGGGGTGCCCTTGTCTATTGTATTGGATCATGGTGCTCAATTCACTTCAAACTTTTGGAGGCCCTTCCAAAGAGGTCTTGGTACAAAGATTAAGCTTAGTACGGCCTTTCACCCTCAAGCGGATTGTCAATCCAAAAGAACTATTCAAAGTCTTTAGGATATGCTTAGAGCTTGTTTTTTGGAGTTTAGGGTAGTTAGGATGGTCATCTTTCATTGATTGAGTTTTCATATAATAGCTATTATTTTAGCATTGTATGGCTCCTTTTTGAAGCCCTCTATGGTAGGCTTTATAGGTCACTGATTGGGTGATTTGAAGTGGGAGAAATGGCATTGTGGGTTGGGATCTGATCATGGAGGCTATGGAGAAGGTAAGGTTGATTAGAGAGCGGTTGAGAATAAGTCAAAGTTGTCAAAAGTCCTATGCCAATGTGAGGAGAATGGAACTTAGATTTAAAGTTAGTGAGTGGGTCCATTTGAAGGTTTCACCCATGAATGATGTGGTTCATTTTGGTAAAAAGGATAAATTGATGCTAAGATATATAGGTTCTTATAGGGTGTTATGGAAGATTGATAAGGTGGCCTATGAGTTGGAGTTGCCTAGTGAAATGGACTTGATTCCTCTGGTCTTTCACGTATCTATGTTGAGAAAATCTGTGGGTGATCCGAATACTATTGTTCCTTGAATGTTGGGTGTTGTTGAATAAAACTTGACTTATGAATAGGTTCCAGTAGTGATCATAGATAGACAAGTGAAGAAGTTGAGAAACAAGGATGTGGCTTCCATTAAGATCCTATGGAGGAATCAACAAGTCGAAAATACTACATGGGAGGCCAAAGAAGACATGCAAAAATGATATTCCTATCTCTTCCACTCTACTCAAGCCTAAGGTACTAATTTTAAGTCTCATATGTGATTTCATGTCTCATGTATCATCCCTATATGTCTTATGCATGCATTTATGTTTATGTCGACAAGTGCATAGTGATTTTGACACTTATGTTGGGACTTTTGAAAATGGTGTTTAAGTGTATTATTGCAGTCTTATTGTGGCTGATTTCTTCATGGTTACTCTTCTTATAAACATTTCTTTGACATTCAGGGATGAATTTTCTCAAGGGAAAGATATTGAAAAAAACCCAAAAAGTGTGCCCGAAAATGTGCCTCGAAAGTGCCCGAAATCATAATTTCCATATATCTCAAAATCAGTGCATGATATCAAAAATATGACATCATATTCTTGATCAAGGGGAAACAATTGAGTGGGTAATAGGTCTAACCTTTGTTGTAGAGCAACCGTACATAAATTTGAAAATCCCAAAATGCGATTTCCAGTGAGGTATTCGCACCACATGTGTGATGTTCCTTGGGCGCGCCTTAGTGTATTTTTGTGCCAATTATTTTATTTTGGTCCACGACTTTTGGGTCTTTAGACTAAGTCTTCCTATGCGTGAAAATACATATACTTAACCATATTTCATCTTCATATTAGATAAGACATTCCCCAATACTCTCTCAAAAACATAGACAAATATTTCACCCAAAATTCAAGTGCCAAGACTCATTTCGGATCATAAGGATTACACTCAAGCTTCAAGTCTCCATTTCCAATCTTCATCAAAGAATTCTCCAAAGCTAAGATATGTGGGATTCAACCATTGGATCCTTTCACCCATGGTGCCCAAAATTTCCTTTTACCTGAATTAGTAGTTTCTAAGTTGATTTTACGTGTGAGTTTTCTATTATGAATTTGACTATGAACTATGTTGGGTTTTTGTGAAAGTGTGACTATATAAGTATGTTTTGAGCTATGAATCTTAGATCTATCTTGAGATTTGATAAAGGTTTTTGCTATATATTGCAAGAGGGTATTACCAAGTATTGGTGGGTGGTTTTACATTAAGTTTTCTTGCATGATTTTACTCTTGAATTGAATTGTTTTACACTAGCATTACATACCCACCAAGTATTTGATAAAATGTCTGGTTAATGCTTCTTGAGTTGTTGAAGACCTTAAGTATGGTATATGAGTTAAGTGACTCTATGATGATGAAAGAGATATGTATATGTCTTGATTTCACGAATGTAATCTATAGTGTTAGAAATTGATGAATTCCCTCATTTAAAAGGTAGTGGGTCTGTGCTATGTTGGGGGGTTCGTACCTCAATTGCCTCACTCCGAAGGTAGTAGACCTGTGTTACCATGTTGGGGAGTTTGTACCTTAATTGCCTCACTCGGGAGGTAGTAGGCCCATGCAACCATGTTAGAGGGTTTGTACCTCAATTTCCTCACTCGAGAAGTAGTAGGCCCGTGCAACCATGTTGGGGGTTTGTCCCTCAATTGCGCGGGTGGTAGTAGGCCCATGCAACCATGTTAGGGGGTTTATAACTCAATCGACTCGCTAAAGAGGTGGTAGGTCTTGGTTACGAATGATGGTATCTTCCTACACATATAAAATGTTCTTGTAAGCATGTTTTATTACAAGCATTGATCATGAATGTCATATTGTTATATGCTCATTCACTGCCTAATTATGCATTTTGATTATCTTAACTATCTCTTGTTACATTGCATCCTACATACTTAGTACATCTAAACGTACTAATGCATACTCTATACCTATCTGACGTTACCATGTAGGGACTAAAGCTCTACTTGATCATCATCCTCCTCCTCCACGTGGCTAGTATGATAACTCTCAAAGTAAGTTGGTGAGTTCTCAATTTCGGGGACAATATCTTTGGTCCTATGTTATGTATGAAGACCCTCTTTTCTTTTTATTGTATGCATAACTATGAAGGTGAGCTCGCTTGTTTGTCTTGGCCCCCGCTAAATTCTATTTTTAGAGGTGTTGTTGGACAAGTTATGTACTAATGCTATGAGCCTTTACTCTCTTTGACTCTATGATGTTTTATGATATGAAAGATGTCCCTTAGCCCTGTGTTCCCTTATTTCTACTACTTTATTGTTATTTAATTGCTTCCATGATCAAAAATGTGTAATGATATGTGAAGAGGCTTGATTGGGGTTCCTTCGGGTTCCCCATTCACCATGTCACGCCTAAGTCCTAGGCTTGGGTCGTGACAATTACTCACCGTAGAATCAGAATAATTGGAGATCAACTATGAAACACCCCTCATGTGCTTCAGAATGCCCCCTAATCATAATTCCCATATAATTCAAATTCCGATAATGATTTCAAAAATCCGACTTCATATTCTCAATCAAGGGGAAAACTTGAGTGGAAAATGTGCATAACCTGGATTTTAAAATACCCATAGCAAAAAATAATTTTCTCTAATTTTTTGATTTCTAATATCTGTTTGTGCCCAGGTCGAGACGTACCTAGAGCGCAAACTAGTGTATTTAGTGGTCCACGTCTTGTCCGCGTCACACCTCGGATGTGAACCAATGTAATATTAACCTTCGTTTTCTTATTTCATCCAAGGGCATTGAGGTCATAGTCCTATGCCCATTTAAAGGTGAAATCTCTCAGACTTAGCCATTTTTCAACGCTATAACTCACAAAACTCTTTCTAAAACCTCTCCAAGACTTTATCAACTCTCTTATTCAAATTCAAGGATTTCAAGGTCAATTTTGGAACTTTAAAACCCATCTCAAGCTTCAAGTCTCCTTCATGTTCATCTCAAGGGATTCAAGGTTTAAGGTATGTGGATCTTCATCCATGAGTCCGTTCATCAGTAGAGCCCAACCTTCTCTTTTTATGGAAATTGCATGATTTCAAGTTGTATTGCCTATGGGTATCTCTTATTATAATTTTGAACATAAATTATGTTGGAGTTTTATCAAGTATTGAATGAGTATGCATGAATATCTATTTGAAGCTTACCCCATGAATTGATTTGGTTTATTGAGACTATGCATGATTTGAGCTATGAAACTATGTACTACAATGAGACTTTATGATGGATTTCAAGATCCCCTAAATGATGGTTTTACTATAATATTGGTGGGTTGATTTTCATTGAGTTTAATCATCTTTTATTACTCTTGAATTGTATGATTTTGAACAAGTATCATCAATCGTCCATTTGTTTGATAAAATTACATGATAAGAATTCTCAAGTATTGATGATCTATTACATGATTTACAAGTCAAGTAACTCCATAATGATTAAGGGATTTCAAGAATTTATTGAATTCATGAAAAGTATCTATGATTTTACAAGTATCAAGTTAATCCATATTTCAAGATTTTTACCTCTTGTGAGCCATTCATGTTAATGCAAGGAATCATGTATCATCATTATCTACTCTCATGCTCAAGTTAGGCTCGCTTGTAGAGGTCAAGCATGTTTAAGAGCTACTCAAGTCATGTTATCATGACTCTTAAAGGATACTCATGTTATAATTAAAGTATGATTATTTCAAGTATTCTGACTTAGCAGCGATTGAGGCTTAAGATAGAGGCTCGACTGAAGGGGTCCTTATATAAAGTTTTTAGTCTCTAAACAATGTGCCACCATAGGTTTATGAATATTAACCTTGCTATACTAGTGGATCCATCTAGTCATACTATCATGTTTGATTCACCTTGGCGAGTAGACCACACTTCACCGCAGGGTATCATGCATGGTCAACTGAACTGAGGGGGTGTAATGCCTCGGACTCCAAGTTATAGCTGCTTGGTCTATGTCGGTTGAGGTCTCTTCCTACATATGTATGATGTCTTGTTCAAGTTGAATATCTTACAAGTTTTTTTATCACATGCATTGATCATGCATGTCATATTAAGATTATATATCCATTGATTACGATTATGCATTTTGAATATATTGGCTTATGTTATTGTTGCATTGCACCCCGCATACTTAGTACATTCAAATGCACTAAGACATACTCTATGCCTATATGATATTACCATCTAGGGACCGAAGCTCCTTTTGATCATCCTCATCCACGCGGCTAGTTTGGTATTTTGAAGAAAGCTTTGGTGAGTCCTTAACTCTAAGGACAATATCTAAGTAATTCTTGCTCTATTGAGACTTCTTTATATTGAACACTTGTTATCATGAGGGTGAGCCTGAGGAGTGTCTTGGCCCCTGCTCTATTCTAATTTAAGGTGTTGTTGGATATTATGTTTTTTATATGCTATGAGCTTGACTCTTTTCATGTTTTATGATTATCAAAGACTATCCTTAGTCTCGTTTTCCCTTTTCAATAATTGACTCTCATTATTGCTTAATTTTGCTTCCGCAACCAAAGATGTGTGTATGTTACAATCAAGAGGCTTGTTTAGGTTGTCTTCTGACTTATTATTCATCGTGTCACATCAAAGCCCTAGGCTTGGACCATGACAAGCTTTGTATCAGAGAACTAGGTTGTTAATGGTCCCCAAAAATCCAAAACATTACCTTGATTAGATTTTTATTCATCGTTGTGAAACATGCCACAACTTTGAATAGGAGACTATGATGCATTTTAGGAAATGTTCCACTTCTTCATGATCTATGTTGTGTTTTAGATGTAAAGATAAGGCCTTTTCCCCTAACTAATGCTCTTTGGTCTTCTAGATCATGTCGCTACCAAGAGGAGGACTAAGGAAAGCATGCACACTCGAGGAGCAATCGGCCCCTCCTACTCCTCAAGCTCCTTAAGAGGGAGGGGTAGCCCATGATGAGTTTCGGGATGCTATCACAATGTTGGCCCCTGCGATGACCAACCAAATGAATCAAAGGGCTTAGGCCCCTCATGCTTCTTCTCCGGCCTTAAGGGTGAGGGATTCACCTGAATAAACTCTCGGAGTTTCATGGGTCCAAAGCAGAGAAAGATCCCCAAGATTCATCAATGAGGTGGATAAGGTGCTATCTATCATGAATGTGGAGGAGAAGGCGAAATTAGTGTCCTATAAACTGAAAGGTGTGGCTCAATTTCGGTTTACTCAATGGAGATTGGAGAGGAAAGATGATGATGTTATTCCTTGGGAGGAGTTCAAAGTCGCCTTCCTCAAGTGGTTCTTCCCTATCAAGTTAAGAGAGGCTAAGATGATGGAGTTTATGAACCTCAAGCAAGGTTCCATGAGTGTGAGGGAGTGTGCCCTCAAGTTCAACAAGTTTTCCAAGTATGCTCTACATTTGGTTACTGACCCTAAAGCTAGAATGAACAAATTTGTATCGGAAATGTCTAACTTAGTTAATGAAGATTGTCATACTGCTATGTTAATGAGTGATATGGATTTGTCTCAGCTCATGACATATGCCAAACAACTTGAGAGGGAAAAGCTTAGAAAGAGGAGAAATGGGGAGTCCAAGAGGGCCCGATTTAAAGGTAGTTCCAAGGTTCTAAGGGTGGATGGTTTCCACAAGGTGAAAAGTTCCAAGGCCAAGGGTCTTCAAATACTCCAAACAAGATATTTGCTAATGATGGGGTGTCCAACCAAAGATTCCAAGGTGGTAATGGTGGGATGACCCATCCTAAGTGCCAAAAGTGTGGGAGAAACCATCGCGGTCCATGTTTGAAAATTCTGATGTTTGCTTTGGTTGTGATGAGATAGGTCACAAGGTTATTGATTGTTCTCATTCTCAAAACAAGGATAGAGATAGTTGTCCTCAAGGCCAAGTTGCTAATGAGGGTCAAAGGGCAAAGGAATGCCAACAATGGGGTACTTAAAATAGGTTCTACACTCTCCAAAGAAGGAGAGCAGTGGATGAGGTGCTTGATGTTCTTACCGGTGTGCTAAAGGTTTTTGATTATGATGTCTATGCATTGATAGATCCGGGTTCCACTCTTTCTTTTGTTACTCGTTTTGTTGCCAATAATCTACATGTGTGTCCCGAGTTATTATATGAACCTTATGAAGTGTCTAACCCCATTGGTGAGTCCATTATTGCAAAAAGAGTCTATGGAGATTGTCCCATGTCCATATTTCATAAAGTCTTTCCTTGTGATTTTGTTGAATTTAGTATGGTGGATTTTGATATTATTCTTGGGACAAATTGGTTACATACATATCATATTTCTATTGATTGTAGGACTCGTAAAGGGAGACTCCAATTCCCTAGTAAACCCGTCCTTGAGTGGGAAAGTTGTAATGTGGTCATCAAGGATAGATTCATTTCTTGTCTTCAAGCCCAAAACTTGATTTCTAAGGGTTGCATTTATCACCTTGTAAGGGTTAGGAATGTTGAGTGTAAATTCCTTCCTATTGAGTCAGTTTTGATGGTCAATGAGTTTCTTTATGTCTTTCACGATGAGCTTCCTAGTGTTTTTCTCGAAAGGGAAATAGACTTTGGTATAGACCTCCTTCTCGATACACAAACCATTTCTATTTCCCCTTACTGTATGGCCCCATTGGAGTTGAATGAGTTGAAGGATCAATTGAGGGACTTATTGGAGAAGGGTTTCATAAGGCGTAGCAAGTCACCTTGGGGTGCACCGCTGTTGTTTGTAAAGAAAAAGGATGGTTCCCTTAGAATGTACATTGAATGTCGACAACTTAATAGGGTTACTATAAAGAACAAGTATCCTCTACCAAAGATTAATGACCTTTTTAATCAACTACAAGGAGCTAGTCACTTTTCTAAGATTGATCTTTGGTCTGGATACCATCAAGTGAGAGTGAGGGAGTGTGATATTCCTATGATGGCTTTTTGGACTAGGTGTGGGCATTATGAATTTTTGGTTATATCTTTTGGATTGACTAATGCACCGGCCATCTTTATGGATCTAATGAATAGGGTCTTTAAACCCTACCTTGATATGTTTGTGGTGGTATTTACTGATGATTTGTTGATTTATTCTTGGAGTGAGGAAGAGCATATGAATCCTTTGAGGGTGGTGTTGCAAATCTTGAAGGATGAGAGGTTGTTTGCTAAATATGAAGAGTGTGAATTTTCATTGAAGGAGGTTGCTTTTCTAGGGCATGTGGTATCGGGTGATGGCAAGAAAGTAGACCCTAGAAGACAGAGATGATAAGAAATTTTCCTAGACCTTTGACTCCAATGGATATTAGGAGTTTCTTGGGTTTGGCGGGTTACTATGGGAGATTTGTGAATGGTTTATCCTTTATTGCTTCCCATATGGAAAAGTTGACCCAAAAGAAGGCAAAGTGTTTTTGGACCGATGAATGTGAAAAGAGTTTTCAAACTTTGAAAGACCAGCTTATCTCCGCTCTTATCTTGGCTCTACCGAAAGGGTTAGAAGGGTTTGTGGTTTATTTTGATGCCTCAAGAATTGTTTTGGGGTGTGTTTTGATGCAAAAATGGCAAGGTGCTAGCATATGGCCCTAGGTAACTTAAGGTGCATGAGCAAAATTACCCCATCCATGATCATAAATTGGCAACCATGGTGTTTTCTCTGAAAATTTGGTGTCAGTATTTGTATGGGGTTCATGTTGATGTGTTTACCAACCAGAAGAGTCTACAATATATGTTCATACAAAAAGATCTTAACTTGAGACAAAGAAGATGGTTAGAACTCCTTAAAGATTATGGTATAAGTGTACATTATCATCCCGACAAAGTTAATGTTGTGGCCAATGCTCTAAGTAGAGTGTCCATGGGTAGCCTAACTCATATTGATATTGGTAACAAGGAGGTGGCTAGGAAAGTTCGCCGATTGGCTAGGTTAGGGGTTAGATTGAATGAAGTGAAGAATGGTGGTGTAGTGGTTTCTGATGGTTCTAAATCTTCTTTGATTGAGGAAGTAAAGAATGGTGGTGTAGTGTATGTAAAGTGGAGGTTTTCTCCTAAGGGTAGATGGTGCCCTTGGGTACCAAGGTAGGTTATGTGTGCCTAATGTTGATGACTTGAATGAATTGATTTTGAAGGAGGCCCATAATTTATCTTATTCTATTCATCTCGGTTCTACAAAGATGTATAGAGACTTGAGGGAGGTGTATTGGTGGGGTGGTATGAAGAGAGATATTGTCAAGTTCGTAGCTGGTTGTCATAATTGCCAACAAGTGAATGCAAACATCAAAGGTTGGATGGCCTAGCCCAAGACATAGACATTCTACTTAGAAGTGGGAAGAAGTCAACATAGATTTTGTGGTTGACTTGCCTAAGACTAGGAGACACTTTGATTCCATTTGGGTTATTGTTGATAGGATGAGAAAGCTGACTCACTTTCTACCAGTCAAAACCACCTATGGTGACGAAAATTATGCCAAGTTGTATATTTGTAAGTTGGTTAGATTGTATGGGGTACCCTTGTCTATCATTTTGGATCATGGTGCTCAATTCACTTCTCATTTTTGGAGATCCTTCCAAAAGGGTCTTGGTACTAAGGTCAGGCTTAGCACGAATTTTCATCCTCAAAGGGATGACCATGCCAAAAGAATTATCTAAACTCTTGAGGATATGCTTAAAGCTGGTGTTTTAGAGTTTAAGCGTAGCTGGGTGACTGTCTTCCATTTATTGAGTTTGCTTACAACAATAGCTACCACTCTAGCATTGGTATGGCTCCATTTGAAGCTTTATATGGTCGACATTGTAGATCCTCGGTTGGGTGGTTTCATGTAGGGTGATGGCTTTTTAGGCCCGGATTTGGTTATGAAAGCCTTGGAGAAGGTGAGGTTGATAAGAGAGAGGTTGAAGACGGCCCAAAGTATACAAAAGTCCTACTTTGATTTGAGAAGAAGAGATCTTGAGTTTAATGTTGATGATTGGGTTTATTTGAAGGTCTCACCCATGAAGGGTATGGTATGGTTTGGCAAGAAAGGTAAATTGAGCCCAACGTTTATGGGACCCTAGAATTTTAAGGACGGTTAGTAAGGTTGCATATGAATTGGATTTGCCTATAGAAGTGAATATGGTTCATCTGATCTTTCATGTGTCTATGTTGAGAAGTATGTGGGTGACCCAAGTGTTATAGTGCCCTTAGAGATTGTGGGTGTTGTGAAAGATAATTTGACCTATGAGGAAGTCCCGGTAGATATATTGGATAGACAAGTGAAGAGGTTGAGAAACAAACAAGTAGCATATGTCAAGGTCTTTTGCAGGAATCAACAAGTTTAAAATTCCACATAGGAACCCGAGATGGACATGAAAAAGTGATACCCATATCTCTTCCACTCTACTCAAGCCGAAGGTAATAATTTAAGTCTCATCTATGATTTCAAGTCTTAAATTTCTGCACTTATATCATTTTGCATGCATTTATGTTTATGGTAACAAATATATGGTGATTTTTGACACTCATGTTGAGACTTTTTGAAAAATGATGTTTAAGTGTGTTTGTTGCATTCATGTTGGGCTGTAATCTCCATAATTACTTCTCTTACGCATGTTTCTTTGTCATTCAGGGACAAGTGTTCTCAAGGGGAGATATTGAAACACCCCACATGTGCTTCAGAATGCCCCATAATTGTAATTTCTATATATCTCAAAATTTGAGTGTGATTTAGAAAATCTGACTTCATATTCTCGATCAGGGGGAAATATTGAGTGGGAGATGGGTATAACCTGGATTTTAAGAAACTCGTAGTGAAAAATAATTTTTCCTAATTTTTTAATTTACAATGTCTATCTGCAAACAGGCCGTGACGTGCATGGAGCGTGGATTAGTGTATTTGGTCATCCACATCTAGTCCGTGTCGCGCCTGAGGCATGGACTAGTGTAATATTTTCCTTGGTTTTCTTATTTTATCCAAAGGCATTGGGGTCATAGTTCCATGCACATTTAAACATGAAATCTCCCCTACTTGGCCAATTTTCAACTTTATAACTCACAAAACTCTCTCTAGAACCTCTCCAAGACTTTATCAAATCTCTCATCCAAATTCAAGGATTTCAAGCTCAATTTTGGAACTCTAGAACCCGTCTCAAGCTTCAAGTCTCCTTCAACGTCATCTGGAGGGATTTTAGGTTTAAGGTATGTAGGTCTTCATCCATGGGTCTTTTCACCCATAGAGCCCAACCTTCTTTTTTTATGGAAATTGCATGATTTCAAGTTGTATTACTTATGGGCATCTCTTATTTTGAATTTTGAACATAAATTATGTTGGGGTTTAATCAAGTATTGAATGGTTATGCATGAATATCTATTTCAAGCTTACTCCATGAATTGATTTGGTCTATTGACACCATGCATGATTTGAGTTGTGCAACTATGTACTACTATGAACCTTTGTGATAGATTTCAAGATCCGCTAGATGAGGCGTTTACTATGATATTGGTGGGTTAATTTGCATTGAGTTCGCTCACCTTGTTTTACTCTTGAATTACATGATTTTGAACAAGTATCTTGAATTCACCATGTGTTTGATAAAATTACATGACTAGAGTTCTCAATGATGACCTATTACATGATTTACAAGTGACTCCATGATGATTAAGGGATTTCAAGAATGTATTGAATTCATGAAATGCATATGATTTTACAAGTATCAAGTTGAGCCCTATTTCAAGATTTTTACCTCTTGTTAGTCATTCATGTTAAAGCAAGGGATCATAGATGATTATTATCTACTCTCATGATCAAGTTAGGCTCACTAGTAGAGGTCAAGCATGTTTAAGAGCTACTCATGTCATGTTATCATGACTCTTACAAGTATCACGACCCAAGTCCAGCACCTAGACGCGATACAGTGAATGGGAACCCGAAGAGTCCCCAAACAAGCCTCTTAGAATATCACTCACACATCCTTGGTTGCGAAAGCAAAATAAACAATAAGAGATATATAAATAGGATAAGCAGGACTAAGGAAAATATTGATATTTATAAAGTTTGCAGAGTGAAAGCTCAAAGTATAGGTACAACAATTGTCGAACAACACCTCTAATATGGAATGGAACGGGGCCAAAGACACTTTTCGGGCTCACCCTCATAGTGTCGAATATGTAAAAAAAGAAATAGGAAATGGAAAGTGTAACATAGATAGCATCCTCAGACTTAAGGACTCACCAAAGGTTATCTCCAAAGCACCGAACTAACCACGTGGAGGATGATTGAGAGGTGCTCCAGTTCCTATATGGTAACATCTTGTAGGCATAGAGTATGCATCAGTATATTTCAATGTACTAAGTATGTAGGATGCAACAAGATATAGCAAACATAGTCAAAAAACATAATCATAAGAAATGGTTAAATATAATATTAAAACACCCTAAAAATTTTTGAAAATGTACCTCGGAAATGCCCATATTTATAATTTTCATATATCTCAAAACTCATGCCCGATATCGAAAATCTAACTTCATATTCGTGATTATGGGATAAAATTGAGTGGGGAATGGGTATAACCCTGATTTTAGAGTAACCGTAGCGAAAAATAGTTTTTTGCTAATTTCTGCAAAACTGTTTATGTTCGCGCCTGGGGTGTGGATCAGTGTGATTTTGTCCTCTGCAATAGGTCTACATCATAGACCAGACGTAGACTAGTTCAAGGTTTTCCTTAGTTTTTTTCATTTCAGCCTAAAGGCCTTGGCTCATGCCCACCTATACATAAAAACACTTATGCTTAGCCATTTTTCAACTCTATATCACTTAATACACTCTCAAAACCCTCTTTAACACTTAGCCAAATATTTCATCCAAATTCAAGTGACTCAAGCTTAATTCTAGATCTCAAAAACATTATTCAAGCATCAAGTTTTCATTCAAATCTTCATCAAGGAAATCCCCAAATTTGTGATATGTGGGTTTCAACTATTGAGTCCTTTCAGTCATGGTGTCCAACCTTCCTTTTATGAAAATTGTATGTTTCAAAGTGGTGTTGTTTATGGGTATTACTTATTATGGATTACAATCATATACTATGTTGGGGCTTCATGAAAGGTTGATTGAAAGCATATGTTTACCTATTTTAAGCTTATACTATGAGATAGTTTGTCCATTATGAGTATGCATGTTTTGAGATGTGGAACTATGATCTATGATGAGATTTGATGAGGGATTTTAATGTATCTTACATGAGGGTTTTACCATGAATAGGTGGGTTAATTTACATTGAGTTTTTGCATACTATTTCAGTCTTGAATTGCATGATTTTGAACTAGCATTGCCTACCCACCAAGTGTTTAATAAAATGAAACACCCCAAAAAGTGCTCGAAAATATGCCTTGAAAATGCCTGAAATTATAATTTCCATATATCTCAAAATCCATGCATTATTTCAAACATCCGACTTCAGATCTTGATTAGGGGATCAAATTGAGTGCGAAATGGGCCTAAATCAAATTTTAGAGCGAATGATTCACAATTTCAATTTTCTAAGTTGATGAAAAATAGTGCGCCTGCACGCCCCTAGCTCAACGTGGCTGGGGCGCGCCAATGCATTATTTTGTTCCCTGTTATTTTATTCCGATCCAAGTCTTTTGGGACTAATCCTCCTCATACGTGAAAATATCTATAGTTAGTCATATTTCACCTTCATATCATACAAGACATTCCCCAATACTCTCTCAAACACTTAGGCAATATTTCATCTCCAAATTTCAAGTCTCAAAACTCATCTGGATCTTAAGGCTCTCAAGCTTCAAGTCTCCACCTCCAATATTCTTTAAGGATTCTCCAAAGTCAAGTTATGTGGGTTTCTTTTTTAGGTTCCTTTCACCCATGATACCCAAGCTTTCGTTTACCTAAAATTGTATGATTTACAGTTGATTTACTCATGGGTCTTGTCTAATATGAATTTCACTACACACTATGTTGGGGTTTTATAAAATTATGACTATTTTAGTATGTTTTGAGCTATGAACCAAGGTCTATTGTTAGATTTGAAGAAGAATTTTGGTGTATAATGCTTAAGGGTGTTACCAAGTATTGATTATGGTTTTACATTAGATTTACTTGTATGATTTCACTCTTGAATTGCATAATTTTATACTAGCATTACGCACCCGTCAAGTGTTTGATAAAATATCTGGATTATGATTCTTGATTTGTGGAAGGCTTAATGTTGGCATAGGAGATGTAAGATTCTATGAGGGTGAAAGTATGTTGCATATGTGTTGATATCATGATAAGCTTCTATAGTGTTGTATGTTTACCATAACCTTATTGAGGGATTGATACCTTAACCACTATGATGGAGGGTGTGATGTCCATTAAGCTTACTGAGGGGTTGATACCCGAACCACTATGATGGAGGGTATGATGTCCATTAACCTTGTTGAGGAGTTGATACCTTGACCACTATGATATAGGGTGTGATATCCATTAACCATGTTGAGGGGTTGATACCTTGACTGCTTTGATGGAAGGTGTGATGTCCATTAACCTTGTTGAGGGATTGATACCTTGACCACTATGATGGAGGGTGTGATGTCAATCAACCATGTTGAGGGCTTGATACCTTAACCACTACCAAGGGGGTGCTAAGCCTTGGATTCCGAGTACTAGTTGCTTGGTCTATGATGATGGTCTCTTCTTACCAATGTAATATGTTCTATATAAGCATGTTTTACTTCAAGCCTCATTCATACATGTCATATTGTTAGTATGCTATTCATTGCTTATGATTATGTATTTTGCCTATGTTGTCTATCTAATGTTGCATTGCATCCTATATACTTATACATTTAAATGTACTGACGCATACTGTATGCCTACATGATGTTACCATGTAGGAACCAAAGAACTATTTGGTCATCCTCCCCCTCCACGTGGCTAGTATGATTTCTCCCAAGCTTGTTGGTGAGTCCTCCATTCCGGGGATGATGTTTATGATCTCATGCTATGTTCTAAGACTATCTTTCTTTATTGTATACTTTGACTATGAGGATGAACCCAGTTGCTTTTCTTGGCCCCCGCTCTTATCTTTGTAATAGAGGTGTTATTGGACATATTATGTATCTATGCTATGAGCTTTGATTCTCTCTTGACTCTTGTTGACTATGATATGAAAGATGTCCCTTAGCCCCGGTTATCCCTGTTTACTATCTCTTGTTCTTATTTCACTTGCTTCGACCAAGGATGTGTGATATGCTAAGAGGCTTATTTGGGGTCTCTTCGGGTTCCCCATTCGCCATAACATCTAGGACCTAGGCTTAGGTCATGACATAAAATGTCTTGTCAAGAATTCTTGAGTTATTAATGATCTATTGCATGGCTTCTGAGATAAGTTACTTTATGATGATCAAGGGCATGTATGTATGTATTGAATTCATGAGAAGTATCTATGGTATTGCCAGTTGGCCTCAATTTATTAGGGGGTGTTATTCCCAATCACCTTCCTGAGGGGGTGTTAAGCCTCAATCGCCTTATTAGAGGGGTGGCAAGCCCGTACTACCTTGTTGAGGGTTACATTTCTTAATCGTCTTTTTGGGGGGGTGGCAAGCCCGTACTACCTTGTTGAGGGGCATGTACCTCAATCACCTTGTCAGAGGGTGGCAAGCCTGTACTACCTTATTGAGGGGTATGTACCTCAATCGCCTTGTCGGGGGTGGTAAGCCCGTACTACCTTGTTGAGGGGTATGTGCCTCAATCAGCTTCCAATAGGATGACATGCCTTGGAGTTCAAGAAAAGCTTGCTTGGGCTATATGGATATGGTCTCTTCCTACACAAATATTATGTTATATACAAACATATAATTTACAAGCATGTTTTACTTCAAGCATTATGCATGTCATGTTGTCATTATAATTAACCCTTGCTTATGATTACACATTTTGATTATTGCCCATCTCTTATTGCATTGCATCCTACATACTAAGTACATTAAAATGTACTAGCACATACTCTAAGCCTACATGATGTCACCATGTAGGAACTGAAGCTTCTCACGATCATCCTCCATGTGGCTAATTTTGGCATATTGAAGATAAGCTTTGGTGAGTCCTCAAGTTCGGGGACACTAGTTATGCTACGCTTTCTTTGTTTACTCTTTATGTTTAACTCTTAATACTATGAGGGTGAGCTTGAAAAGTGTCTTGGCCTCCGCTCAAATCTATGTTTAGAGATATTGTTGGAAGAAATGATGTACTTATTGTTATACCCCATTTAATCGAGGTCAAACGACATACACCATATTGGTGATTCCTAATTAATAATTATAAGGAGTCATCACCTAATTATTTTTAGGTCAATTAGGAAACCTATTCTAACCTAAAATTAATCTAAAATTCTTATTCATCAGAGAATGGGTAAGGGTTCTAGTTACTTCGAATGGGAGGTATTAGGCATCCTTCGAAGTCCGCAAACACTGTTCCCGACCATATCTTGTATTTTGTGTGGGGGTTATAAATTACAAGCAAGGTCTCAAATTTAAAATTATTCTAAATGAATGCCTAAGTGAAAAAATAAAATTTAAACAAATAAATATAAGAATAAATAAACATTTTCATCTTTAAATGGGAAAGGAATAATCTCACAAATATAATAACACAAAGTATAAACAAAATAAAATAAAATAATAATGCGTATAACGGCCTATCATTTGCCTAACGCCAACGATATACAAAATAATAAATAAAATGTGAATAAAAGTACCTCATGTACCTGAAAAAAATATACTTGATAAAAGTGTTAATAATGAATAAATACGAATAGAAATAATAATTAAAAATAAAATCCATTTATATACATGGAAGGCCTTGGAAGTCAACGGTAATTTCTTCATGGTCAAGTTTAATAAACAATACTATTAAATAATGATAAGAAACCAATAGTCAACAAAGTAAAAATAACAATTATGATAAGGAACCAATTGTCAACAAAGTAAAAATAACGATTATGATAAGGAACCAATTGTCAACAAAGTAAAAATAACAATCATGACAGAGAACCAATAGCCAATAAAGTAAAAGAAGCAACAATTATGATAAAGTCAGTCAACAAAGTAAAGTAATAACAATTATGATAAAGCCACAAAGCAACGACAAAATCTTCCGCATCAGTTTTAACATATACTATGTACATGAATTTTCACATGTAGCAAAATGTGAAGTTAAACTAACTTTTTCCATCTTTTCAAATGGGGAGACCTCAAAATTCGATGGATAAATCTTTTATTGGCCATGTTTGACAAATAATGTACTAAACTTAAAATATTTTTTTTTTTGAATTTAACATGCAATAAACGTAAATTAAATTTAAAACAATAACTTTACTAATAACAATGACCATGACTCAAATTTACAAACGCGAGTAATACAAAAAAGATAAAATAATATTGACAACAACATTTAATAATCACAAGAACAAATAATAATAAAAAATATATAGATGGGATCCATTAATTTATCATTTAGAAACACAATTATTAACAATGATCCAAGACATGATGTAAAGTAACCTAAAGCACAATAAAAATAAAATAATATGTAGATGAGATCTATTAACTTATCATTTAGAAACACATTTATTAACAATGGCTCAAGACATGATCTAAAATAGGCTAGAGAAATAATCAAATAATAATGCCACATTACTAAAGTTTTTTTATAATTTTAACAAGAAATATTATTAAATAAATAAAATTTTGTATTTTTTAAATAGAGAGACCTCGAAATTCGATGGATAGATTTTTTCTTAGTCAATGGAACAAACTATGTGAATATAAAATTAATAAGATAAAATGATATGGGATCTCTAGCAAACGGTAATCAAACAACTAACTGAATAATTCGTTTAATAAAATACACAAAATAAAAGACAAATAAGATTGCAGATAAACAAACCATAAACTAGTTCAATAACAAATAGAAGTGATGGAAAATAATAAATAAAAAAACAACCTAAACAGTAGCAAAAAATGAATGAAGTTATACTATAGCAGTTATAGGCCAAACAAAGTAACATAGATACTACAATATAACTAAACTTGAGTAAAATATAAAGATAAATGTTGCAGCAATATATACCAACAAGAAGAAAAGAACAATTGAACGTGAAGGGACATCTATCCTAGTCAGATCTGGAAATGAGAGTCCATATAAGTGACAAACCTAGCCGGAAATAAAGTTCGTTGGAGAAAGAGCTTGTGTTTGATGGAGTTGCTTCCATTGTACACTGGTGCTTTCCGGCCAGGTCTCGTTGTTTTCGATTTCTATTAGGCTATTTTTTTGTTTGCTGGTGGCGCGGGCTGAATTTGGAGCATTTTCTGGCGGTGTTTTGGAGTTATTGGTGGCTGATTTTGGGTGGTTTTTGCTGCATTTTTTGTGGCTTTGAAAGTGGCTTTGGGTCGGGGTGTTGGTGGCATTTGGGATATTTTGAGGCTGACTTTGGAGAGGTGTTTTCATGGTGGTTTTGTGGCTGTTTAATGGAGATTTGTGGTTGTCTTCATGGTGATTTAGTGGTGAGTTTGGAGGACTGTTTTGGGTGAATTTTCATGTGATTTGGAAGCTGATTTTGTGTCCTTTGGTGTCTGTTCGGTAGTTGATTTGGGGCTGAAAATAGGTGGTGTTGGGGGTTATGGAAAGGGGCATTAATGGTGGTGAAAATAGAGGAGGTTTGTGGCTGATTTTGCTGATGTTTTGGTGGTTATTTTGTGCTGGTTTGTGATGGTGTTTTCATGGATAAGGGGCTATTTTGTGCTACATTTTGGGGTTGTTTTTTTGGTGAGTCTTGGGATTGATTTTGGGCATTTATAATGGCTGAAATGGTGGCTGATTTTTCAGGTATTTTAGGTGTTGTTTTACTGGCGAGGACGCAGGGCGAGGGCTGGTTATCTAGGGACTGAAATAGGAGTATTGGAGGAGTTGTTTCCCATTGAGAAATCACTGAAAAATGGGGAAGACAAAGAACAGACAGAGGCTGGCGGCTGTGGTCTTATTGTTGGAGGTGGAAGGGAAATGATAGAGAGATCGGGGTGACGAAGAGGAGAGATTGGAGGTGATGATGAAGGGCATAGGTGAAATGGACAAGCACAAGTTATATAATGAGCAAAGTTGTAACTGCTTTCCAGCCTTTTAGAAATAGAAAAAGGAAAAGTTGAGAACTTTGAAACTTGAACTGGCTTTCACTATAGATGTGCTGTTTTTTTTATTTATTTTATGACAATATAGTTTTATAAAATTATTGTTGAGTAAAGTATAAACTAATAAAAATTAACAAAGCATCAATAACTTAAACTTACCACAAAAATACATGTAGCATATCTTTTTTAAAATAATAATAAAGACTAAAAATGAACAATATTAAAATATGATGGGTAAAATTGAATATAAACTTATTTGTTTAAAAATTCTCAAAAGTACCTATCTTAACTAAATGACACTCTAAAATGAGTTATATTTCGGTCAAAATTGGGTGTCAACACTTATGCTTTGAGCCTTGACTCTTATATGATTTATGCTATCAAAGACTTTCCTTAGTCCCCTTTATCCTTATTTAAATCTCTTATTGTTGTTATTTTTGCTTCATCGACCAAGGATATGTGTATGATGTGCAAAGAAGTTTGTTTGCGGTCCCTTTGGGTTCCTATTTGTCATGTCACGTCTAGGCCCTAGGCTTAGGTTATTAATGATCCTCAAAATTCAACACATCGTGTTGATTAGAGTCTTGTTTACGATTATGCAGTGCACCACAACTATCAGCCAGAGGCTATGAGGTGTTTTAGGAAATATTTCCCTTCTTCATGACCTATGTCGTACTATAGAAGTTAAGGTAAGGTTTTACTCTAAAGAATGTTCTTTACAATTCTAGATCATACCTATTCCAAAAGGACAACTAAGGAGAGCTCGTTCACTCGAGGAGCAACCAGCCCATCCCACTCCTCAAGCTCTTCAAAATGGGGGAGTGGCTCATGAAGAGTTTGGGGATGCTATTACCATGTTGGACTATGCCATGACTAATCAAATCAACTAAGGGGCCTAAGTCCCTCATGCTCCTACTCCGGCCTATAGGGTGAGAGATTTTACAAGAATGAACCCACCGAAGTTCCACAGGTCTAAGGTGAATGAGGATCCTAAAAAATTTATTGATAAGGTATATAAAGTGTTGTCTATTATAGAGGTTAACTCGAAGGAGAAAATGGAGTTGGTGGCTGTCACACCCCTCCCTGGGGTCGTGACCAGTGCCCGATAGGAGCACGTAAACACATACTAAGTCGAATTCCTTTAT
>JAOTQR010063521.1:0-94813 GCA_025774065.1 Solanum ossicruentum | reverse complement strand
ATATTACCTTTTATGATTATCTACATGTCATGTGTTGTATATACATCTCTACAGCTCCAATATTATGACCACCAAAAGAATCATCTTAAAGATAATTTAAAGATAAAGCATATAGTTTTTGGCGGATGGTAGTATGAGGGGGTTCGAAAGAACCTAGCAAAGGGACGATCCCGATATGTTATCATAGTGGGTAGCCCGAGGGGGTTGGAAAGAACCTGATACAGTTTACCTCTGATCAGTTGGTCATTACAGTACAAGATGTGCACAGATTTTACAATATAGATTTTACAGTAAAGGTAAAGAAATATAAAGGGCATAAAGTACATGATCACAAAGTTTAACTAAAGGTGGTCTCTTATCCTATACTAGTGCATAGTTCTATTTGAGACGTACTTTCATATACAATATTTTCTACCTTATATATTCAGTATATTATCTCATACTGAGTCCCTTGAGTGGGACCTGCATTTCATGCTGCAGGTACAGGTGCTACAAGATTCCCCAGTAGAATTAAAAGATATTCAACTGTTGATACTAAGTTCCAGGTTGCTTCGGAGCTTTGTGTGTATTTAGAGCTTATACGTATGTATTGTATAGTTAAATTCAGAAGAGGCTTGTCCCGACACTTATAGATACTTATCCTTGACTAGAGGCTTTGTAGACTATGTAAACTAAAGTGCAGTCATATCTAGTATCTCAGGCACCGTGGCCCCAATGGCCTAACTATATGCATTGCCTTTTTACTTGTTATCACCGTTTATCTTCTTAGAAACATATCAAACATAGAAGTTTCGTATAATATGTATACAAGCTGCATAGACATAGATTAGTTCTCCCGAGCCTTATCGGCAATGGGTGCCAGTCCGCCCTAATAGGACTTTGGGGCGTGACAATTATTCTCCCTGAATGGCACACCCAGTCAGGCCAATCTGTGGACTTCCTTAGCTAGTTCTTTCTTCCCTTCCTCCACATGGGTTGTGCTACCCATAGATAACCTACTAAGAGCATAAAAAACAATGTTAGCCTTACCTGGGTGATAGAGAATGCTTATGTCATAATCCTTAAGCAACTCTAGCCATGTCCACTACCGTAGGTTGAGATCTTTCTTACTGAAGACATACTACAAGCTATTGTTCTCATTGAATACGTCCACATTCACTCCATACAAGTAGTGGCGCTAGATCTTAAGTGCAAACACTACTACAGCCAATGCGAGATCACGAGTCCAATAGTTCATCTCATCAAACTTAAGTTCCCTGGAAGCATAAGCTATCACTTTCCCTCTCTGCATTAGTACACAACCCAGTCCAACTCTTGATACATCACAAAATATCACAAGGTCTTCCGTCCCCTCAGACAAGGTCAAAACTAGTGTGACAGTCAGTCTTGTCTTCAACTCTTGAAAACTTTGCTCACATTCATTAGAACATTGAAATTTGGCCTTTTCATGAGTCATCCTAGTCAATGGTGCAGACAAGGAAGAAAATCCATCAACAAATTTGTGGTAGTAGCCTGCCAATCCCAATAAACTTCTTATGTCAGTTGA
Source organism: Solanum ossicruentum (assembly GCA_025774065.1). Taxonomy (NCBI): domain Eukaryota; kingdom Viridiplantae; phylum Streptophyta; class Magnoliopsida; order Solanales; family Solanaceae; genus Solanum; species Solanum ossicruentum. Next base: position 93,267 of record JAOTQR010063521.1, on the reverse strand, counting down.
AGAGGTCGGTCTTGGCCACTTCTTAACCACTTCAATCTTTTGGGCATCCACTCGAATAACATGCCCTGAGACAACATGACTTAGGAAGGCCACTGACTTGAGCTAAAACTCACTTTGAAAACCTTGCATACAATTCATGGTCTTTGGGAGTTTGCGAAACCACTCTAAGAGGATTGGCATGCTTCACTTCATCCTTAGAATATACCATGATATCATCAGTAAATACAATCATGAACATGTCAAGGTACGATCTAAATACCCTGTTCATCAAGTTCAAGAAGGCTGCAGGTGCATTAGTTAGCCCAAAGGATAGGACCAAGAACTCGAAATGGCCATATCTTGTCCTAAAACTTGTCTTGGGAATGTCACATTCCCTCACTTTCAACTAATGTAACCCAACCGGAGGTTTGTCTTGGAGAAGCAAGTGGCACCCTGAAGTTGGTCAGATAGATCATCTATTCTGGGGAGGGGATACTAATTCTTTGCCGTGACCTTGTTTAGTTACCTATAGTCTATGCACATTCTGAGAGACCTATGCTTCTTTGGCATGAATAGGACAGGAGCACCACAAGGAGAAATACTAGGCATTATGAAACCCTTCTCTAAAAAGCCATTTAATTGCTCTTTCAACTCTTCCAATTCAATGGGGGCCATCCTATAAGGTGGAATTGAGATAGGTTGGGTATCGAGGAGAACATCAATCCCAAAGTTAATCTCCCTATTTGGAGGGACTCTTGGTAGGTCCTTTAGAAACACATCAAGGAACTTATTTACAATAGATACCGACTTTGGAGTAGGGGACTCAACATTATCAAACTTAACTTGTATGAGATGGTAGATAAAACTATTAGAGATTAGATTTCTGGCTCTAAGATAGTAGATAAACTTGCTTTTAGGCGCAATAGAACTCCATTTCAACTCTAGGATGGGTTTATTAGGAAATCAGAACTTAACAACTCGGGTCCTACAATTAACAGAGGCATAAGAGGCATGAAGCCAATCCATGACAAGGATAACATTAAAGTCAACAATCTCGCACTCTACCAAGTCAGCTAAGGTATGTATGTGATAGATAAATAGTACACAATCCCTGTAATCCCTCTTAGCTAAGATGGACTCACCAATAGGAGTGGAAACAAAAAAGGGTTCAAGCAAATACTCTGGAAGGATTCCAAATCTACTAGCCATATAGGGAGTTACAAAAGACAAAGTGTCACCCAAGTTAAATAAGGCATAACAATAAAAAGTAAAGACTCGAAGAATACCCGTGACGACATCTGGTGCTGCCTCCTGATCCCAACGATTAGCCATGGCATAAAGACTATTTTCCAACTTGTTGTACCCATAGTAGGACCCCTTTGATGACTGCTAGAAGGGGGTGGTGCAGGGAATTTGCTTTATTTCTTCCCTCACCTCGCCTCCTCTTCGTGCACTCATACTGGAAGTGACCAGTCCGCCAATATGAGTGACAAACATCTGTGCCCACATGGCACTCACACAGATAAAGTTTGCCACACTTACCACAAGGTGGCTATCCCTTGGTACCATGAGTCACACTAAACCGGGATCGAGAACCCTAAGCCCTGAAATTTTGGTGACCATAAGACTTTTCACCATACCTGTTCTGTTAGACGGTACACTTGCTGTAGAGGGTGCAAAATGGAAGACCTCTTCTGAAAGTAAGACTTATCACCCTTATTTTGTCTCTATTGGCTAGGCTCATGTCCTGTTGACTTGGCTCTCCTGCTTAGATGCTCTTCCCTCTCTCTCTTCTTATCTTCTTTGTTTTTGGGCATACACTATATTCCTAGAGATATCCATACCTGGGATCAACAATGTTGCTTTGAATTCCTTCTTCACATGCCTGCCCAATCTTAACATGAACTTCCTCATCCTTTCCCTCATGTCTTGGACCATCTCAGGATCATATCTAGAAAACTTAATAAACTTGAGATTTTACTCCTTAACAATCATCCTCTCTTTTTTTATGTTCACGAACTCATCAACCATCGCCTCTCTCAACTCTTGGGGAAAGAAGTGGTTAAGGAATGCAGTCTCAAACTCATCCCGCTCAGCAAGGCTAGCATCATCACCTCAGATATCCTCCAAATTATTATACTAGAAATTTGCAACATCTTTCAGCTAATAGGAGGTAAGCTCAACTCCTTCAATCTCGTTAGCATGGATGACCCTCAAAACCTTCCATATCTTATCAATGAAGTTATGAGCATCCTCCCCAACCTTTGACCCTGTATAAACTGGTGGGTTCAACCGTAAGAGGTCTCTAAGCATGGTTGCAGCTATGGACTCTTGGGACTAGAGTACAAAGCTTGGGTACCTCGACTATTTCCCTAGAATGCCACTAACTAGGTGAGCATAGTAATGGCTCCCCTAAACTCTACCTCTGAAGTGGGTATTGACTGTGGCTATGCAGGGGTGCTTGTGGAACCTTAACAGACCTGGCAGGTTGACCCCGTCACCTCATCCCTGTCTAGGTAGGGACCTCTGGTGGTGAGTTCTCAGCAATTAGAGTTGAAGAATCTCTCTGGGCAGTAGTGTATTTTTGAGGCATGATCTGCAAATGTGTAACACACTAATTAGAAAGAAGTTTTCATAGAGTTAACCTCTATCGCACAAACTCAGAACATAAAAGAAGGGAAAGTTTTCTTAACGTCCTATAGCCTCCTGCTTATGAATTATGGTGCATAACAAACCCATAGACAAAACTCAACTAGATATGGGTCCATAGACTCCCTAGTACACTTGAACTCTGTGTTCTGATACCAAATTTGTCACGCCCAGGGATGGTACCCTAGGTGTAACTGACACTCAAAAACTATTGCTAGTCCCCAAGAGAACCATTTGGCCTCATCACAGTCATTCTATAAATAAAAGACATCAGGAATATCAAATGACATAAAAGTGGCAACTTTATGTCATCATCTCTACATCAAGAATAAGGGCCATAAGCCTCACGACTAGTCATCCATAGTTTAAGATAGAATCAAGGAAACTCAGTTTAGAAAGGGGAAAGACCTCAATATCAAATAATCATCTCTATGTCTATGAAGCCTCTACTTCTACAGTCTATGAAGGTACCATGACAGGCCATGGCTACCACAAACTCAAAAGGAGATAACTCAAAACATGTGAAAGGGAATAAATAGCTTCCTCCAAATGCAGGGGAGGACTCGCCAAATCTCTAAACTAGGAAGTGCTGAACCTCAATGGGCATCTACCAAAGTCCTTTGTCTACAGTGTCTGCATCATGAAAGGATACAGTGCCAAATAGCGTCAGTACGTGGAATGGATTGCCTGTAAAATGGTTGAATATAAATAGTATAGACAGGATAAAAGGAAACAACATCAATGCATAAAGATTCTCATCTCAGTTCAAGGTAAGAAGTAGACAACAACATCACCAGCAATAGTCAAGACTCATACTATTATATGAACATCAGAGTACTATCAATGTGAAACCTATCTGGGAGTTTCTCTAACAGACAACCATCACATATGAGCCGGTGATGGTACAATGAAGTGATGTCATCGCCACATCTGTCTAATACCTTTTTGGGGTAAAGGACATCTCAATCGGTGGATCCATAGTAACATCAAATCCTCTTTTGGGACTAAGGAAACATCTGTTTTCATGGTTCAATCCTCTCCTACGCCGGCCACGTAGTTATTGAGTACGCGTGGGACTTACTTTATCTCATTTTGGTGCTCAATACTCAAGCAAGACTCTACATGCTCATAAGCTATCAAATATCAAGATTACTCATCACTTAGTCTCTTTTGGACAAGGACCATCTACTTATCTCATCAATTATCCCCTTAACGGATTAGGAGCATTCTTTAAGATTAATCTCAACCTCTTTATGACTCTATGGACACCCTTCTCATCATCATCATCATCATCATCATCATCATCATCATAAACACACTATACTCAGGACCAATACCACAACAACATGTACATTTATATCATCAAGGCTCTAGACTCGTTCCCTAAGCTCATTTATAAATTCTTACACAAAGTAGTCATGTAAGGTTTCACATAATAATTCAAGTAAACCATTTAAGAACTAAATCAAATTTGTGATGATAATCAATTTAGGAAAATTCATAAGCAAGATATAATTCTCAATAGAATACTCAAAAATTTTCATATAAAGACCTCATTACATTAAACTATCAACCTACTTCAAACAAAGGGCACATGGAAGAAAAATTCCTTGCTTTAGGTTAGTCTTACATATTTGGGATTAAGAATAACTTAATCTTCTTCAAGTAATTGTCCCTAAAACTTTAAATCCCCAAGATTACTCTTCTTTTTCTCTCAAGAACCCTCGTTTAGAAATTAGAAAAAATAGGTTTTGAAACCCTTAATATGATTAAAATGACCCTTAAACATGTTTTTTGTCACGACCCAAGCCCAGGACCTAGACATGACACGGCGAATAGGGAACCTGAAGGAACTCCAATCAAGCCCCTCAACTTATCATTACACATCATTGGTCGCGAAAGTATGCAAAAGATATACAACAAGAATAAGAGGCAAAGGGGCTAAGGGATAGCTTGCAAAAATATCAGCATTAAGGACAAGGAGTCATAGCTCATATCAGAATTACACAACTTGTGCAACAAACACTCTAGATACATATATAGAGAAGGGGCCAAGACAAAGTAACCAGGTTCACCTTCATAGTCAAAATAGAACATAAGAAAATGTCTCGATACATATAGAATAGCAATCATAAACTAAGGTCTCCCCTAATAGAGGATTCACCAAAAAGCTCGGAGTAACACCGACTAGCCACGTGGAGCGGGAGGATGATCAACTTGACCACCGGTTCCTACATGGTGACATTATGTAATAAAGAGTATGCGTTAGTACGTTTGATGTACTAAGTATGTGAGGTGCAATGCAACAATAGACAGATGTCATTCTCAAAATGCATATATTAGACAAAAGACAGTGCATAACAATATAACATGTATGATCAATGCATAAGTAAAACATTGTTTAAGTAACTCATGTTCAGATAAGTTATCATATGTGCAGAAGAGACCAAGCTAGAACTCCAACTATGGTTGGGAGATGCCATTCACACCTAGACACCTTGGTGGCAAGGTACATACCCCTCATATGGTTGATACCATTCACACTTGGACATCCTGGTGGCAAGGTACATACCCCTTACATGTTTATCCGAGCTTCTATACCACCCAGATCAGGCATGGTCTAATGCAATACATTATGTAGAACACATGTATCATGTACATTAGCTCATTTCATCATCATAATATTAATCATATCATATCTCATGCTTTGGACCTTCAATTCCTCAAGAAACCATAACCAGACATTTTATCAAACACCTTAGGTGCGTGTAATTGGGGTAAAACACCATTCATTTTGGAAATGAAATCATGGAAGAAAATCTATAGTAAAATCATCAATCAACACCTTGCAACACCAAGACATTCACATCAAAACCCCTCATTAAATCTAACATTAGATCCAATATTAGAGCTAAAACAACCATACCTTCATGAACTAAAATCACTGGGCAATAAATTTTGAATATACAAGACCCACATATAAAAATCAATTTTAAATCATGCAATATTAGTAAAAAGAGGGTTTAGGTACCATGGGTGGAACAACCCAATTGTTCAACACCACATACCTTAACTTTGGAGAACCCTTGAAGAAGATTGGAAATGAAAACTTGAAGCTTGAATGAGATCGTTGATGAAATCTTTAAGATTGGTCTTGAGTGTGGGACTTGAATGTAGGAGCAAATATTTGGCTAAGTGTTTTGGTGAGTATTAGAGAATGTTTTGGGTGATATGGGGGTGAAATAAGGCTAGGTATAGGTAAAAACATGTTTTGAAAAACTTAGGCCTAACACTTAGAAAAAATTAGGACGGACTAAAGAAGACAGTGCATGAAATACACCTCTCCGCGTCACAGAGAGGATGCAGAGGCTCACTGGAAATTACACTAAGTGCAAATTTCATAATTCGATTCGTTAGCTTTAAATTCAAGGTTAGAATCTTATCACCCTAATTTGGACCTCCTGAACATGAATATGAATTCAGATTTTCGAAATAAAAAGTGAATTTTTAGATATATGGAAAACAAGATTCTGGGCCCTTCTGAGGCACGTTTTTAGGCACTTTTTTGGGTCATTTCAATATATCCCCCTTGAGAACATTCATCCCCGAATATAGAGGAGATGTAAAGACAAGAAGAATCATGAATAAATCATCCCCTAACATGGATGCAACATTATATTCAAACATCACTTTAAGAATTTCAACATATAGGTATCAAAATAATCAAAATTTGCCAATTTAAACATGAATTCGCATGAACGATATGGGGGCTAACATATAAGAATTGATATCAAATACGAAACTTAGGTTTAGTACCTTAGGCTTGAGTGGGGTGGAAGAGATAAGGATACTGCTTTTTGTATATCTGCCTTGGACTCCCAAGTAGCACGTTCTACTTATTGGTTCCTCCAAAGGATCTAAACGGATGCCACCTCATTGTTCCTCAATCTCTTTAATTGCCTATCAAAGATTTGAACCGAAATCTCTTCATCAGTTAGTTTATCCTCAACAACACCCACAACATCACGAGGCACAATGGCATTAGGGTTACCGATACATTTTCTCAACATAGAGACAAGGAACACCGGATGAACCAAAATTATTTCACTGGGAAACTTCAACTCATAAGCTACCTTGCCAACCCTATTTAACACCTCATGAGGACCGACATACCTTAGACTCAATTTCCCTTTTTCTAAAAAAATGGACCACACCTTTCATTGGAGAAAACTTCAAATAAACCCAATCACGCACTTGGAATTCTGGGTCTTTTCTTCTTACATCAGCATAGGATTTTTGACGACTTTGGGCTATTCTCAATCTTCCCCTAATCATCTTAACCTTCTCAAGACACCTCATAACTAGATCCAATCCCAACTAAGCCACATCTCAATCCTCAAACCAACCCATCGGTGATCTATATCGTCTCACACAAAGAGCCTCAAAAGGAGTCATACAGATGCTAGAGTGATAGCTATTGTTGTAGGTAAACTCTATCAATGGAAGATGACCATCCTAACTACCTTTAATCTCCAAGCCAAAAGCCCTAAGCATACCCTCAAATGTTTGAATTGTCCTTTCGGCTTGGCCATCCATTTCAGGGTGGAAGGTCGTACTAAGGTGAACTTTGGTACCAAGACCCCTTTAAAAAGACCTCCAAAAATGTGAAGTGAATTGTGCACCCCGATCCAATATGATAGACAAAGGAACCCCATGTTACCTCACTAACTCATAGATATATAATCTTGCATACTCTTCAGCCCCATATGTAGTCTTAACTGGTAGGAAGTGAGCTGATTTTGTCATCCTATCAACTACCACCCATATGGAATCAAAAGCTTTCCAAGTCTTGGGAAACCTAACTACAAAATCCATATTAACCTCCTCCCGTTTCCAAGTAGGAATCTCTATGTCTTGGGTTAGGCCATGTCACGACCCAAGCCTAGGGACTAGTAGTGACACAGCGAATGGGGAACCCGAAGGAACCCCACACAAGACTCTTAACTTGTCATTACACATCCTTAGTTGCAGAAGCATATAAAAGACATATAGAACAGAATAGGGCATTGGGGATAAGGGAAGGCTTTGCAACACGTCAGCATCAAGAGACAAGGAATCATAACTTATACCATAAATACATAACTTGTCCAACAACACCTCTACATACATAGATAGAGCGGGGGACAAGACAAAGTAACCTGGCTCACCCACATAATCAAGTAGAACATAGGGTAGTGTCTCAATACATAGATAAGAGGAAAAATATAGTCCAAAGTCCCCAAATTGGAGGAATCACCAACAAGCATGGAATAGTACCGTCTAGCCTCATGGAGGAGGAGGATAATCAACTTGGGCACCGATCCTTACATGTGATATCATGTAGGAAAGCGTATGTGTTAGTACGTTTGAATGTACTAAGTATGTGGGATGCAATGCTACAAGAGATAAGCTTCACAATTAACATACATAATAATAGGAAATAAACATGATATAGCACTATCACATGTATGATCAATGCATAAGTAAAACATGCTTTAGTAAACCATGCTCAGATAGAATATCATATGTGTAGAAGAGACCAAGCAATATTTCCAAAGTACTAACCCCTTGGTAGGTTAGTGATGTTGCCACCCCATCATTTAGGCTGATGAGTACTAACCCTCATCTAGGTTGATGAGTACTAACCCGCATCTAGGTTGATGATAATACCACCCCATCACCATGGTGGAGAAGTAGAAACCCTTCCATAGGTTGACGAGTACAAACCCCTATCTAGGTTAGTGATGATGCCGCCCCATCACTAGGTGGAGAAGTATAAACCCTTCACTAGGTTATCCGGCTGCTCAAACCCTCCGGATTGGGCATGGTCAATTCTACACCTTATATAGGATTCATCATATGCTCTACTGCAATACTTCATACAGGAATAATCATATACATAAGCTCATTTCATCATCATAACATCGTTCATATCATATCTCATACTTTGGACCTTCATTTCCTCAAGAAACCATAATCGGACATCTTATCAAACACCTTGGGGTTTTGTACTAGGGGTAAAAGACTATGCAATTTGGAGATGAAATCATGCAAGAAAATCAATATTAAAACCATCAATCAACACCTTGCAACACCCCCAAGACATTCACATCGAAACCCCTCATCAAATCCAACATTAGATCCAACATTTAAAGCTCAAAACATGTTAAAACAACCATACTTTCATGAACAAAAATCACTATGCAGTAAATTTCTCATCATATAGGACCCACATGGCATCACGCCCAAAGTCCCATTAAGGCGGACTGGCACCCATTGCCAATAATGCCCGGGAGAACTAACCCATATCTATGTACTTTCTATACATATTATAAGAGGTTTCTACATTCAACATGCCTTCAAGAAAGTAAATGGTAATACCAAGCCAAAAGGAAATGCATATGGCTAGGCCATTAGGGCCACGGTATCTAAAGTATGAGACATGACTACACTTTAATTTATATAGTCTACAAAGCCTCTAGATGAGGAAAAGTATCTGATAAGGGTCGGGACAGGCCCTGCCTCAACTAACTATACAACACAAAAATATAAGCTCTAGACACACAAAGCTCTGAAGTAACTTGGAGCTTGGTAACAATAGCTGGATATCCTATACTCCTACTGGGGAGATCTACTAGCACCTGTACCTGAAGCATGAAATGCAGGTCCCCTATAAGGGACATCAGTATGAGATAAAGTAAGAACTCAAATCAAACTATACACTGGTGTTGGGTAACTAACCACCCTTAATTATACTGTAGGATCATGTACTTTATGTTCTTTTTAATATTTTATTTTTACTGTACAATATGTGCACAACATGTAATACAAATGACCAGATGATTATTGGTAAATCTATATTGGGATCAGCCCTGACTAGGCTTTTCCTTTCACACCTTGGGCTACCCCCCATGATAAGATCGACCCTCTCTAGGTGATTCTTCCACCCCTCGGGTTAGCACCCATCAATAAGAAATATATTTTATCTTTCAAGTACTTTTGAGATAATTCTTTTGGGGGTCATAATATTGGAACTGGAGGACCGTAGAAACAATATATGACATGTAAAAATCACAAAAGACAACATCACAATGAAAGGAGTAGGTTATACACATAACAAAATGCGTAGGAGGTAGAACAAAACATGAAGTTTATTTAGTAGAATGAACTCATGCATCTTGGTATCCAAATATGTATGCAAATTTGAAGGTGATAATGTATAGGAGTATATGAACATGTAAAAGAGTAGAGACTTGGCTGTTTGTTATGTCGTATTAGATAAGAGCCTCTATATACCAAGGAAGAACCTAGGTTTCATGCCAAGAAATACGAAATCGAGTAGCCTTACATACCTCGCTGTACGGCCTCGCTATTACCTCGAGATAACCTTCCCTTCCTATAAATATTTATATAAAACATAATAGGTGATAAAAATAACATTAGCAGCCAATAGATACATCTTGGTTGCCCAATCTCATAGAAAAATAACATACAAGCGGATAATTATAACCCTAGCATATTCTTTCAACCTATCTGCCCCTAATCACATTTTCTAACACACATTGTCATATACAAACCATGTGCATCCTATTTTAGTGCCATAACAATCTTACAACGGTCCATAAATCACAACACATAATAATTCTATGCAACATAAAAATAGGGGGCATAACGTTACATCCCTTCGCTACATTTTGACGGCGACAATTCCAAACCTGTTCCAACTTTAACCAAACTTTCCCCACCAAATATACACATAAAACCAGTCTTTAAATAGTTCAAAGATAATCCTCAAAATAGGTGTAGGGCATGAGACCATAGTCCTCAATCAATCAACCCACAAGTTCCTTTTACGAGCACAATTACGATATCACACATGACCTCACTTTCGCGGACAGTAAAAATGGTGCAGTAACATTTATACATCATTATGGAACCAATACTCATTAAGAACAGTAGCTTCCCTTATTAACCAATCCAACCAAAAAGAGAAAAGCTTCCAAATAAATAGGAAAAATATACAACAACTTTTGGAACACATGCTGTCCAACAATTTCAGCATAAACATAACCAACATAGTCTCTAGTTTTTCATAAGAAAACCATACTAAATACATAAGTAAAATTACTTACCATTGTATTCAAGGTGTGGGACTTCTCCAAGAACCCTAAAAGTCTCCTTGTGGCTGCTTTGCTAGGTTAAGAAAGTGTAGAGAGAAAGCTTGTGAAAGCTGATTTATTTTCCAAGTTAAGAATGACTTAAAGGTGATACTTGTAAGCCTTTTTAAAGGAGCCTTTGGCTGAATTTCTTGTGTGGTTCAAGACTCATATTATCAAGGTAGTGATGCACCAGCGTGGCCCTTTCACTTGGGCCTAATTGGGTTTCAAAGTTGATGAGCCTTGGCTGCCCATTTTCTTAATTTCACTTCACTTAGTTTTGGCCCAAATAGTCAAGTGGGTTGTAATGTACTTGGAAACTTTTTACATTCTTCTTGGGCTTAAAATAAAGTCCATTTATGATGCTAAAACATGGGCTAGAGTTACACCCTTAACACAGACTTTATTCATAATCGAACTTGGACAAATTCGACATCGGGCCTCGTCTCCGTTTTAGCTAGCAAATTTAGGCTAAGCAAGTAGGTAACTCACCTGCTAGCTTCCTAAGTCCTACAAGAACCTCACTTCTCTCACTTCAATTAGGGTTGTTATCTACTCAATTTGACTTAAAACTTATTCACACTCGACCCTCTTCAGCGTCAGACATACATATCACCCTCTAATTTGAGATTCAAGCACTTTGAAAAATTAGCGCTAATTTGGAAAGCCATATCATGTTTCATTGGCATAGTTCTAGTATTATAAGATGGAATATTTTACATCCTTCCCCCCGTTAGGAATATTCGTCCTCAAATGTTAGTACAATTGGATAGCATAACCAAGTTCAAACCTTTATTTACACAAACTTTTGACAACACACTACGTATTCAATCACATATACCTATTAGTGTCCCAATTCTGCATTTTTGAATTCCTCTTTAGCTTCAAATAAGTATGGGTATTTTGATTTCGTCGTGTCCTCGGCCTCCCATGTTATTTCTTCTACTTGCTGGTTTCTCCAAAGTACTTTTACTGAAGCTAGTTCTTTATTTCTTAACTTCTTAACTTGACGATCTAGAATAGTTATAGGTATCTCTTCACATATGAGATCTTCTGTAACTTCCATATCCTCAATACGAGCTATACGAGATGGGTCACCTATGCATTTTTTAAGCATTGAGATATGAAAAATTGGATGAACCATTGAAAGCTCTTAGGTAGCACTAGTTCATATGCAACTTGCCCAAACTTCTTAATAATTTTATATGGCCCTATGTAACATGGCTCAGTTTTCCTTTCTTACTAAATCTCATAACTCCTTTCATTGGAGACACCTTTAAAAATACCCAATACCCTACTGAGAATTCTAGTCCTCTCCTTCTAGCATCCACATATGATTTGTGATGACTTTGGGCTATTTCTAGCCACTGCTGTATTACCTTAAATTTTTCCATGGCTTGTTGTACTAGATCTGGCCTAAGCAAGGTGATTTCACCCACTTCAAACTATCCAATTGACTATCTTCATTTCCTTCCATTCAAAGCTTGATAAGGTGCCATCTTGATACTTGAGTGGTACCTATTATTATAGGCAAATTCAATAAGTGGAAAATGGTCCACCCAACTACCTTTAAAGTCCATTGCATAAGCTTGCAACATATCTTCAAGTGTTTGAATGGTGCATTCTACTTGACAATCTATTTGAGGGTGGAACACTGTACTCAAATTCACTTGTATCCCTAAACTTCTTTGGAAGGACTTCCAAAACTTTGCAGTGAAATGAGCTCCTCGGTCAGAAATAATAGAGATTGGGACTCCATGTAGCCTGACTATCTCTTTGAGGTATAGCTTGGCATACTATTCAGCTGTATAATTGCTTCTGACTAGAAGGAAGTGTGATGACGTTGTGAGTCTGTCAACTATTACCCATATGGAGTCAAACTTCTAAAATGAGCGAGGCAACCCGGGAACAAATGCATATTGATCGTATCCCACTTCCATGTTGGAAGCTCTGTACATTGCATATAACCTCCTGGCTTTGGGCGTTCTACTTTCACTTATTAGCAATTTGGACATTGAGCCACAAGTTCTGCAAAGATCCTTCTTCATGCCTTTCCACTAAAACATTCCCTTCAGGTCATGGTATATCTTAGTTGATCCTGGATGGATGGAATATTGGGAATGATGGGCTTTTTCCATTACCCTCTTTCTTAGTCCATTAATATCAGGCACACATAATCTATTTTGGCAATAAACTACTCCATTTTGTGTAAGGTCAAAGTCCTTAATCGTACCCTAACTCACCTTTTCCTTAAGCTATCATAGAATAGGTTCCTCGAACTATTTTTCTTTCACCTCCATTACTAATGAAGATGCTATTGCATTATGTATAATAACCCCTTCCTTTGGAGTTTCAAGAAGGCGAACTCCCAAACTGGCTAGCTGATGTAAATCCTTAGCCACTTCTTGACTTACCACAACTTGATCACTAGTATTCATGATTGCCTTACGACTCAGAGCATCGGCTACCATATTTTCCTTCCCCGGATGGTAAAGTATATCAATGTCATATTCCTTTATTAGCTCTATCCATCTCCGCTATCTTAAGTTTTGGTCTTTTTACTTAAATATATATTACAGGCTCTTATGATCGGTATATGTGTCAACATGAACCCTATATAAATAGTGGCGCCATATTTTCAGAGCAAACACAACCACTGGAAGCTCAAGATCATGATTTGGGTAGTTTTCCTCATGTCTTCGTAGCTGCCTAGATGCATGAGCAATTACCCTACCATGTAGTATGTCAGTACACACCCTAAGCAAACTCCTGAAGCATCGCAATACACTGCATACCCCTCGGTGCCTTCTGGAAGTACTAGCACAAGTGCAGAAGTTAGCGTATTTTTCAGCTCCTAGAAGCTCCTTTCACATGCATCGTTCCAATGGAACTTGGTTTCCTTATGTGTCAACTTTGATAGAGGCACAAAAATAGAAGAAAAAAACTTCAACAAATCTTTTGTAATAACCTGCCAGACCTAGGAAACTCCGAACTTCAGTGGGCATCATTGGTCTTGGCGAATCTTTCACAGCCTCTATCTTTTGTGAAACTTATTCCCTCATCGGACATAATATGACCCAAAAATGCCACTGATTTTAGCAAAAATTCACATTTAGAAAACTTGGCATATAATTGTAGATCACGAAGAATTTGTAACATATGTCATAAGTGATTTGTGTGGTCCTCTTCTGATCTTGGATATACCAAAATGTCATCTATGAATAGTATCATGAACACATCCACGAATGCCTTGAATACCCTATTTATCAGATCCATAAACACTGTTGGTGCATTTGCTAGCCCAAATGACATAACAAGAAATTCAAAGTGACCATAGCGTGGTTTGAAAGAAGTCTTCTGTATATCTTTCTCCTTCACCCTCACTTGGTGATAACTAGATCTCAAATCAATTTTTGAAAGCATTTGGCACCCTATAACTGATCAAATAAATCATCAATCTTGGGGAGGGGGTATTTATTCTAAATTGTCACCCTATTTAATTGTTGATAGTCGATACACATTCTCAAAGTGCCATCTTTTTTACGTACAAATAACACTGGTTCACCCCAAAGGGTCACACTAGCTTTATAAAACCCTTCTCCAATAAGTCTTTTAACTGCTATTTTAATTCATACAATTCTGCCGGGCTATTCTATATGGAGGGATGAAAATAGGTTGAGTGCTTAGAAGTATGTCAATACAAAAATCTAATCCTTGTTTAGGAGGTAAGCCTAGAAGCTCTTTAGGGAACATATCAATGAGGTCATTCACTACTGGAACTGATTGAAGAGTTGGCGATTCTACCTCCATATCCCTTACTCTGCTAAATGACATATATATACCTTAGATATCATCTTTCTTGCCTTAAGGTAAGAGATAAACTTATCCTTTGGCGCCCCAACATTGCCTTCCTATTCAAGAAAAGCCTCATTTGGAAAGTGGAAGTATACTCTCTTAGTTCGGCAATCCACGGTAGCATAGCAAGAAGCTAACTAGTCTATACCCATTATAACATCGAATTCCACAATTTCTAGCTCAATAAGGTTAGCCAATGTGTCACAGTCACAAACAATTACTACACAATCATAATAACTCCTTCTAGCTATAATAGATTCACTAGTTGGTGTAGACACTTTAAATGGTTGGTCCAATAATTTGGGTATTCTCTTAAGCTTCCTAGTAACTAGTGGGGTAATGTATGATAGTGTAGAACCAGGGTCAACTAATTCATATACATTATGTGAAAAGATGGACGATGTACCTGTGACCATATCAGGTGAAGCTTTAAAATTTTGCAGACTCACTAGAGCATAAGTGCAATTCTGGACTTCGCTAGAGCTAGCTGCCCCTCTTACACCTCTACCATGATCCATAGGTGCTTATTAACCCCTACCTAATGGAGGAACTGACGATGATGATACAACAGCTGACCCAGTAGATTGTGCTATATCACCCATACACCTCCTCGGGCAATCTCTTATCATATGCCCTAGCGCACCACACCAATAACAAGTGTCTGTCCCAACATGACATATACCTGAATGACTTCTACCACACTATTTACAAGGTTTCCTAGGAGTCATTTGCTGTCCTGCCGAATATCCAATTGTCCATGCACCTTGTCCCTCACCTCGTTGGCCACACTGATTGCTCCTAGACCCCTGAAGTTATTGTAGAGCACTGGTTACCGAGTAGAAGGATGATGGCCTAGGTGGTCTATTAGACAATCGATGCCTAAGCTCACCTTGGGAAGGTGTAAACTGACCTATAGACTTGGCCCTCTTGGGCTGCGCACTTTCTAACTCTTGTGTCCTTCTCCTTTGCCTCTGATCCTTCAATTTCTGTGCAAAAGCTTGCATTCTCGCTATATCCATGTCTTTATTCAAGGAAGCAATGGTACAGTATCTGACTAGATACGTATCCAATCTATCCACATATTGATGAACTCTATCTGCCATAGTAGTAACTACATTAGTAGAATACCTGGCCAGGGAATTAAATTGAAGGCTATACTCCCTGACGCTTATATTCACTTGGTGGAGATTCAAGAATTGATCTGCACGGGCCTCTCGGACCTCTAATGGAAAGGTATGGTCAAGAAATGTCTCTTTGAACTCCTTCCAGGTAGTTGGGGGTGCATCTATACCCTTAGGTTGCTTCCAAGCTTCATACCATAATATAACCACACCCTTCAACCTATATGTCACTAACTCGATAGCTTTTGTACCACTCACATGCATAACATCTAAAGAGCGCTGAATCTGATCAATAAAGTCTTAGGAATCTTCATTAGGATCTAGCCTTGTGAAGGATGGAGGGTCCAAATTAAGAAAATCATGTATCCTCGTGCCAGTGCCCTATTCCCACCACCTGCAACTATAACTGGACCTTCCTGTCTTTTGACCTTGGCCAACAACTATATGAGTCAATAGTTGGACTGCATTTCTCAGATCCTACATGGTAGTACCGATAGGTTGTTCTGGGGGAAATTCACTACTTCTAGGTTCACCAGGAACTGCAGGAGTTAGAGATGTCTATGACAGAGACTTATCTTGAGCCTCATTTCATTGTCTCACCTAACTGGGTATACCAACCAACACTTCTACTTCCTTCCCTTTACCTTTGTTTTTCCTGGTTTCTGGCATACTTGCTATACAAAGCAATTTAGGGGTTAGACACAATTCACCTATTACACTTAGCTTTATGACATGATCTAAAGAACAAAAAGAAAATAACAATTCCTAAATGCCACATAGCCTCCTGCTTATAATTGTGGTGCACAACACATCGATAAACAAGACTCTACATAGACACGGGTTTGTAGACTCCCTAGGATGACCCGCTCTGATACAACTTTTGTCAAGCCTAATGTCCCATTAAGGCAGATTGACACCCGTTGCCAACAAGTCCCGGGAGAACCAACCTGTATCTATGTGCTTTCTATACATATTATAAGGGATTTCTACAGTCAACATGCCTTTAAGAAAGTAAATGGTAATAACGAGCCAAAAGGAAATACACATGGCTAGGCCGTTGGGGCCACAGTTTCTAAAGTACGAGATATGACCACACTTTAATTTACATAGTCTACAAAACGTGTACATAAGGAAAAGTATCTGATAAGGATCAAGACAGGCCCTACCTCGACTAACTATACAATACAAAAATAGAATCTCTAGAAACACAAAGCTCCAAAGCAACTTGGAGCTTGATAACAACAGTTAGATATCCTGTACTCCTACTAGGGAGATCTACTAGCACATGTACCTGCAACATGAAATGCAGGTCCCCAGTAAGGGATGTCAGTACGAGATAATGTAATGAATATGTAAGGAAGGAAATATTGTATATGACTTAACAACTCAAATGAAAATATGCTCTGGTGTAAGGTAAGAGACCAACCTTAGTTATACTGTAGGATCATGTACTTTGTGTTCTTTTTAATACTTTACCTTTACTGTATAATCTGTGCACAACACGTAATATAATTGACCAACTGATTAGTGGTAAATCTGTATTGGGATCGACCCTAGCTAGGCTTTTCCTTTCACCCCTTGGGCTACCCCCCAAGATAGGATCGACCCTAGCTAGGTGATTCTTCCACCCCTCGAGTTACCACCCATCAATAAGCAATATACTTTATCTTTCAATTACTTTTGAGATGATTCTTTTGGTGGTTATAATATTGGAATTGGAGGACTGTAAAATATATGACATGTAAATAATCACAAAAGACAACACCATAAAGAAAGGAGTAGGTTACACAAATAATGAAATGCATAGGAGGTAGAACAACATATGAACTTTATTTAGTTGAACGAACTTCTGTATCTTGGTATCCAAGTATGTAATCAGATTTGAAGGTGACTATGTATGGGAGCATATGAACATGTGAAAGAGTGGAGACATGGCTATTTGTTATGTCGGAGTAGATAAGAGCATCTATGTACCAAGGAAGAACCTAGTTTTCATGCCAAGTAATACGAAATCGAGTAGCCTTACATACCTTGCTGTACAACCTTGATATTACCTCGAGATAACCTTCCCTTCCTCCAAATATTTATCTACAATATAGTAGGTGATAAAACTAGCATTAACAGCCAGTAGATACATCTGGCCAGTTCAATCTCATAAAGAAAACAACATATAGGCAGCAAGCGTATAATTACAACCCGAGCATATTCTTTCAACCTTTCCGCCCCTAATCATATTTTCTAACACACGTTATCATATACACACCATGTGCAGCCTATTTTAGTGTCAAAAAAGTCTTACAACAACCAACAAACCACAACACATAACAATTCTACGCAACACACAAATAGGCGGCATAATGTTACATCCCTTTGCTACATTTTGACGGCGACAATTCCAAACCTGTTCCAACTTTAACCAAAATATCCCCAGCATATATACTCATAAAACCAGTCCTAAAACAGTTCAAAAATAGTCCTCAAAATAGGTGGAGGATGTGAGATAATAGTCCTCAATCAATCAGCCCACAAGTTCCTATTACGAGCACAATTATGATATCACACAAGAACTCACTTTCGCGGACTGTAAAAATGGTGCATCATCCTTTATACATCATTATAGAACCAATACTCATTAATAACAATAGCCTCCTTGCATAAACAATTCAACCAAAAAGAGTAAAGCTTCCAAATAAACAAGAAAAATGCTCAAGAACTTTTGGAGCACATGTTGTCCAACAATTTCAGCATAAACATAATCAACATAGTCTCTAGTTTTTCATAAGAAAACCATACTAAACACATCATTAAACTTACTTAACATTACTTTCAAGGTATGGGACTTCTTCAAGAACCCTAAAAGTCTCCTTGTGGTTGCTTTGCTAGGTTAAGAAAGTATAGAGAGAAAGCTTGTGAAAGTTGATTTGGAAAAGGTATGGGACTTCTCCAAGAACCCTAAAAATCTCCTTGTGTCTGCTTTGCTAGGTTAAGAAAGTATAGAGAGAAAGCTTCTGAAAGATGATTTTCTTTTCAAGTTAAGAATGATTTAAAGGTGCTACTTGTAAGCTTTTTTAAAGGAGCCTTTGGATGAATTTCTTGTGTGGTTTAAGCCTCATATTATCAAGGCAATGATGCAGTAGCTTGGCCCTTTCACTTGGGCCTAATTGGGTTTCAAAGTTATTGGGCCTTGGCAGCCCATTTTCCTAATTTCTCTTCACTTAGTTTGGGCCCAAATAGTTAAGTGAGTTGTGATGTATTTGGGCCCTTTTTACATTCTTCTTGGGCTGAAAATAAAGTCCAATATGATGCTAAAACATGGGCTAAATTTATACCCTTAACATGGACTTTATTTATTATCGGATTGGACTAGTTCGACGTTGGGCCTCGTCTCCGTTTTGCTAGAAAATTTAGGCTAAGCAAGTAGGTGATTCACCTGCTAACTTCCTAAGTCCTACAAGCACCTCACTTCTCTCACCTCATTTAGGGTTGTGATCTCCTCAATTTGACTTAAGACTTATTCATACTCGACCCTTTCAACATTAGACAAACATATCACCCTCTAATTTGAGATTCAAGCACTTTAAAAATTAGCACTAATTTGAAAAGTCATATCATGTTTCATTGGCATAGTACCAGCATTGTAAGATGTGGGGTGTTAAGCATGTAAAATCAAATTTAAATCATGCAATATTAGTAAAAAGGAGGCTTAGGGACCATGGGTGAAAGGACCCAATGGTTCAGTACCACATACCATAGTTTTGAAGAAGTTCTTGGTAAAGGTTGACAATGGAGACTTGAAGTTTGAAGAGAATCCTAAAATTCGAATGAGGGTTTTTAGTCTTGGAATTTGGAGCGAAAATATGGCTATGTGTTTTGGAGAGTATTGGGAATTTCTTAAGATGATATAAGGGTGAAATATGACTAAATATGAGTAAAAACATGTATAGGAGCTTTTAGGCCCAAGACTTAAAGTCTTGGACCGAAGCTGAAAAATAGAGTCCAAAAATACATAGGGGCGTGTCGCTAGGGGGACATGAAAACCCCTCTAGAAATTGAATTTTGAAATTTCATAATTATTAAATCTTTGCTCTTAAATCGGGGTTAGACCCTTTTCCCCCTAATTTGGACCCCCTGAACAAGAATCCGAAGTTGGATTTTCGAAATCACAAACAAATTTTGAGATATAAGGAAATTAAAATAATGAACAAATCAGCCCCAAGAAAAATGCAACATATCATGCAAAACACTCTGTTCAAAATCTCAACTTAATTGTAAAATCATCATCATAAGTTTACTCACTTAAATATGAATGCATATGAATAACATAGGGACTGAAATGTAAGACTTGAAATCACATGTAGGACTTAGGATTTGAACCTTAGGCTTGAGTGGAGTGGAAAAGATGAGGACACCACTTTTTCATGTACGCTTCAGCCTCCCATGTAACACTTTCAACTTGTTGTTTCCTCCAAAGGATCTTAATAGATGACACCTCTTTGTTCCTCAACTCTTTACTTGCCTATCCAAGATCTGAACTGGAACCTCTTCATGGGTCAAGTTATCCCCGAAAATACCCACAACATCGAGAGGCACAATGGTATTAGGATCACCAACACATTTTCTCAACATAGAGACATGGAACACCGGATGAATCAAATTCATTTCACTAGGCAACTTCATCTCATAAGTTACATTGCTAACTCTCTCTATCACCTCATAAGGACCAATATACCTTTGCCTCAACTTCCCTTTTCACCAAAATGGACCACACCTTTCATTGGATAAACCTTCAGATAGATCCAATCACCCACTTGGAACTCTAGGTCTTTCCTTCTTACATCAACATAGGAATGTTTACGACTTTGGGCCATCCTTAACCTTTCTATAATCATACTAACCTTTACAAGAGCATCCACAACTAGATTCAGCCTAGATAAAGCCACCTCTCCAACCTCAAACCAACCTACCAGTGATCTTCAACATCTCCTATAAAGAGCCTTAAAAGGAGCCATACTGATGCTAGAGTGATAGCTATTGTTGTAGGCAAACTCAATTAATGGAAGATGGTCATCCCAACTACCTTTAAACTCAAAGACACAAGCCCTAAGCATATCTTCGAGTGTTTCAATTGTCCTTTTGGCTTAGCCATCTGTTTAAGGGTGGAAGGTCGTACTAAGGTGAACATTGGTACCAAGACCCCTTTGAATAGGCCTCCAAAAGTATAAAGTAAATTATGCACCATGATCCGATATAATGGATAAAGGAACCCCATGTAACCTCACAAACATATGGATTTACAACCTTGTATACTGTTCAGCCCTATATGTAGTCATAACTGGAAAAAAGTGAGTCAATTTCATCATCCTATCAACCACCACCCATATGGAATCAAAACCATTTCTAGTTTTGCAAAACCCAACAACAAAATCCATATTAATTACCTCCCACTTCAAAGTGGGAATCTCTATGTCATGGGTTAGGCTACCTGGCCTTTGATGTTCGACTTTGACTTGTTGACAACTATGGCAACCAGAAACAAATTTTGCAATATCCCTCTTCGTTCCTCCCCACCAATCCACATCCCTCAAGTCTCTGTGCATTTGTTGGAATTGGGGTGGATAGAGTAAATAGAACTATGGGCCTCATCAAGAATTCTATCCATCCATCCATCAACACATTGGACACACAACCTACTTTGATATCTAAAGGCACCATCTCCCCCTTGGGAGAAAACCTCTACTTTGCCTTCTTTAACCAAGGCCTTTGAAGCAAGGAGAAGTCAAGATCTTGTTTGGCAATCTCCTCATCATCCAAGGAAGACTTGGACACATCAATAACCACAACACTATCATCACCAACCTCTCCCAACCTAACACCCAATCTACACAACCTATGCACCTCCTTAGTCATCTCCCTATCACCACCATCCACGTGATCTAGGCTACCAATAGAAATCCGACTCAAAGCATCCACCACCACATTTGCCTTACCTGGATGATAATACACACTGATGTCATAATCTTTGAGAAGTTTTAGACACCTTCTTTTTCTCAAATTGAGATCCTTTTACGTGAAGACATATTGAAGGCTCTTATGATCGGTGAAGACATCAACAGGCACCCTATGCAAGTAATGATGCCAAATCTTTAATGCGAACACCATGATGGCTAATTCAAGATCATGGGTAGGTTAATTATTTTCATGCACTTTGAGTTTCCTAGAAGCATAGACTATGACCTTACCATTGTGCACTAGCACACAACCCAAACCAACTCTAGATGCATCTCAACACACAACAAAACCCTCAAGCTCTTTCGGTAATGACAATATAGGAGTGGACACAAGTCTATCTTTCAATGTTTGGAAGATTTTATCACATTCATTGGTCCACTCAAACTTAACCCTCTTTTGAGTTAATTTTTTCATAGGGACAACAATGGAGGAGAACCCATTCACAAACCTTCTATAGTAACCCGCAAGGCCCAAGAAACACCTAATATCTAATGGGGTCAATGGTCAGGCCAATTCCTAATCACATAGGTCTTTTCAGGATCCACTTTAATGTCATCCCCTAACACTACATGACCCAAGAATGCAACTTCCTTAAACCAAAACTCACACATTTCATACTTAGTATAAAATCTCTCCTCCCTAAATCTTTGTAACAGCACCCTCAACTGACCCATATGCTCCTCCCTACTATGTGAATAAATCAAAAGTCATCAATAAAGACCACAACGAAGGAATCAAGGTAGGGTTTGAAGACCCTATTCATTAGGCACATGAAGATGGTCGGTACATTAGTCAACCCAAAGGACATCACCACAAATTCATAGTGTCCATACCTAGTCCGAAAGGTCACCTTGGGAATATCACACTCCCTCAAGTTCACTTGATGGTACCTGGACCGAAGATCAATCTTAGAGAAAAAGCTATCCCTTTGCAATTCGTCAAACAAGTCATCAATTCATGGAAGAGCATACCTATTCTTTATAGTGACCCTATTGATTTGCCGGTAGTCAATACGCATTATAAGTGACCCATCTTTCTTCTTTACAAACAATACCATTCACCCCAAGCTGTTTGACTAGGTCTAAAAAATCCCTTTTTCAACAAATCTTTCAGTTGCTCTTTTAACTCATTCAACTTCGCCAGGGCCATATGGTAAGTGGGAATAGAGATAGGTAGAATGTCAAGAAGGAGATCTATGCAAAAATCTATATTCCTCTAGGGAGGAACACTAGGAAAGTTATTTGGGAAGATATCAAGAAACACATTTACAATAGGGAATGACTCAATGGAAGGGACTTTGGACTCCACATCTTTAACGCTCACATGATGATACAAACACCCCATAGAAATCAACTTATGGCCTTGAATCTATGAAATTGAAACTTGACCGTATGGGTTCTATAATCAATAGACGCATAGTAGGAATGAAAGCAATCCATCCCAAGTATGAAATCGAAATCCACCATGTCTAATTCAACAAGATCACAAGGTAAAAACTTATGCAAAATGCAAATATGATAACTCCTATAAACTTTCCTAGCAACAATAGAGCCACCAGTAGGAGTAGACACTTTATATGACTCATGCAACAACACGGGAACAACATAAAGTTTTTAGCAACAAAAGGAGTAACAAAGGAAATAGTGGCACCCGGATCAATCAAAGCATACACATCAAAGTCAAAGATTTTCAACATATGAGTAACAACATAGGGGAACTCACCAATCCTTTGCTTCCTATGTAGAGCATAGAATCGATTGTGCCTTGAGACACCACCTTGAGGACAACCTCTACCTAATGGAACCCTATTTTCACCTCGTCCCTTGACACAGTTTTATGGGAAATCTACCTTCTTGTGACCAAGATCCCCACTACCGAAGCATGCAATAGAACCCTTCAAACACAAGCCATCGTGTCCCTTCCCACAACTAGGAGACATACCATTAGGAGCCACACCACCGATGCCTTGAGGTCTAGGGAAGTCATTTGCTAACTTTCTATTTGTAGCATGAGGAGTACCTTGGCCTTGAGGGAATCGGCCACCCCTGTGGAACTTACCCCCATGGCGGGGTCTCTTAGCCTCATGGCCCCTCCTTTTTCTCAGCTTTTCCTTCTCTATTTGCTCAGCATAGGTTATCAATCGGGACAAGCCCATGCCACCAATAAGCATGGTGGACTGACATTCTTCACTTACCAAGTCGGAGATCCCCACAACAAAATTATTCAACCTTCACCTAGGATCGGCCACCAAATGAGGAACAGACATAGAAAGTTGATTAAATTTGAGGGCATACTCCCTCACACTCAAAGCACCATGTTTCAAGTTCATAAACTCTACTAGCTTTGCCTCCCTAAGATCGAGAGCAAAAATTTGATTAAGCAAGGCCCATTTAAACTCCCCCCAGAACACCATATTACCAACCCCCTTCTCGCCCTTCCATTGCTCAGACCAAATTTTAGCTACCCCTTTGGGTTGGTATGCCACCAACTCCTCCTTTTCATTTGGCCCCACACCCATGATATTCATGACTTTGTAAATCTCATCAATGAACTCCAGTCGATCTTCATCCACCTTTGACCCATGGAAAATCGAAGGATTCATCCTCATGAAGTCTCTTACCCTAGCTCCTGGGGTAATAGCTTGAGGGACTTGGGCCCCTTGTTGGACTTGATTGGCCACCACTTGGGTAAGCATAGTAAGGGTATCCCAGAGCTTGCCATTAGTAGGTTGCTCCTCGTGAGTTTGGGCATGTCTTCCTCTAGTGTTTGCCATGATCTAGCATAGTAAAGAACAATTGTTAGGGTGGAAAATGCACCACAACTCTATAGTATGACTTAGAGCATGAAGAAGAGAAACATTTCCTAAAACACCTCATAGCCTCTTATTCATAGTCATGGCGGCTTCACAACAATGAATAAGACTCTAATCGATGCGGTGTGTTGGACTCCGAGGATCTATCAACCAATTAGTCTAATATCGAGTTTGTCATGAGCCAAGCCTAGGGCCTAGACGTGACTCGGTGAATGGAGAACCCAAAGGAACCCTAAACACGCCTCTTAACTTATCATTACACATCCTTGGTCGCGGAAGCATATAAAATACATGTAGAATAGAATGGGTCATTAGGGCTAAATTAAGGCTTTGCAACACATCAACATTAAGAGACAAGGAATTATAGCTCATACCATACATAGAAAACTTGTCCAACAAAACCTCTACATACATTGATAGATCGGGGGCCAAGACAAAGTAATTGGGCTCACTCATATAATCAAGTAGAACATAGGGTAGTGTCACAATAGATATATCAGAGGAAAAGCATAAACCAAAGTCCCCAAAATGGAGGACTCACCAACAAGCTTGGAATAACATCGTCTAGCCTTGTGGAGGAGGAGGATGATCAACATGCGCACCGGTCTCCATATAGAGATATCATGTAGGCAAGAGTATGCGTTAGTACATTTGAATGTACTAAGTATGTGGGATGCAATGCAACAAAAGATAAGCTTCACAATCAATATGCATGATAATAGGTAATAGGCATAATATAGCAATATGACAGGTATGATCAATGCATAAGTTAATCATGCTTTAGTAACCCATGATCACATAAAATATCATATTTGTAGAAGAGTCCAAGCTAAATTTTCAAAGTACGAACCCCTTGGTAGGTTAGTGATGTTGCCACCCCATCACTTAGGTGGATGAGTACTAACCCTCATCTAACTTGGTGATAATGCCACCCAATCACCATGGTGGAGAAGTACAAACCCTTCCATAGGTTGACGAGTACAAACCCACATCTAGATTAGTGATGATGCCTCTCCATCACCAGGTGGAGAAGTACAAACCCTTCACTAGGTTATCCGAGTGCTCAAACCCTCCGGATTGGGAATGATCGAGTCTAAACTTTATATAGGCTTCATCATATGCTCTAGTGCAATACTTCATATAGGAATAATCATATACGTAAGCTCATTTCATCATCATAACATCATTCATATCATATCTCATGCTTTGGACCTTTATTTCCTCAAAAAACCATAACCCAACATTTTATCAGACACCTTGGGGCTGTGTACTGGGGGTAAAAGACCTTCCAATTAGGAGATGAAATCATCCAAGAAAATCTGTAGTAAAACCATCAATCAACACCTTGATACAACCCCAAGACATTAACATCAAAACCACTTAGCAAATCCAGCATTAGATCCAAGATTTAAAGCACAAAACATGTTAAAACAACCATAGTTTCATGAAATAAAATCATTGTGAAGTAAATTTCTCATCATATAAGACCGATATGTAAAATAAACTTTAAATCATGCAATATTAGTAAAAAGGACGCCAAGGCACCATGGGTGAAAATACCCAATGGTTCAACACCACATACCTTAGCTTTGGAGAAGTTCTTGGTGAAGGTTGATAATGGAGACTTGAAGCTTAAAGAGAATCCTTATATCTGGATAAGGATTTTGAGTCTTGGAATTTGAAGTGAAAATATGGCTAAGTGCTTTTGGGGAATATTGGGAAGTATTTAGGATGATATAAGAGTGAAATATGACTAATTGTGGGTAAAAACACATATGGGAGCTTTCAGGTCCACAAATTAAAGTCTTGGAGCGAAGCTGAAAATAGATTCCAAAAATACATAGGGGCGCGTCACGAAGGGGACACGAAAACCCCTCTAGAAATTGATTTTTAAAATTTCGTAATTGCTAAATCTTTGCTCTTAAATTGGGGTTCGAACTTTTCCTCTCTAATTTGGACCCCCTGAAGAAGAATCTCAAGTCGGACTTTTGAAATAACAAATGAATTTGAGATGTAAGGAAATTAAAATTCTGGGCATCCCGTGGCATGTTTTGGGGCACTTTTGGGGTCATTATAGGCCACTCAGCCTTTGATGTTCGACTTTGAATTGTTGACAACAATGACACCTGGAAACAAATTTAGCAATATCCCTCTTCATGCCTCCCTACCAATACACATCCCTCAAGTCTCTAAACATTTTGGAGGAATCGGGTGGATAGAATAAGAAGAGTTATAGGCCTCATCAAGAATTCTCTCCGTCAAACCAACGGCACATGCCACACAACCTACCTTGGTATCTAAGGGCCCCATCTCCCCCTTGGGAGAAAACCTCTATTTTGCCCTCTTTCACCAAGGCCTTCAATTCAAGCGAGAAGGAGTCTAGATCTTGCTTTTTTATCACCTCATCAATCAAAGAAGATTTCGAACCATCAACAACATCAACACCATTTCCCACATCTTCCAAGCTCACCCCCAAACTAGCCAATCTATACACCTCTCTAACCATCTCCCTATGACCTCTATCCATATGGGCTAGGCTACCTATAACCACCTAGGTCAAAGCATCTGCCACAACATTTTCCTTACACGGATGGTAAAACACACTCATGTCATAGTCCTTAAGGAGTTCTAGACATCTTCTTTATCTCAAGTTAAGATCTTTTCATGTGAAGACATATTGGAGGCTCTTATGATCGGTGAAGAGATCAACATGCACCCCATACAAATAATGATGCCAAATCATTAATACAAACATTTTGGCGGCAAATTCAAAATCAAGGGTAGGGTAGTTTCTTTCATGAACTTTGAGTTTCCTAGAAGCACAGGCTATGACCTTACCGTTTTGCATTAACACACAACCTAAACCAACTCTAGATGCATCACAATACACAACAAAACCCTCAAGACCATCTGGTAGTGACAATATGGGAGTGTACACAAGTCTATCTTTCAACGTTTGGAAGCTCTTCTCACATTCATCGGTCCACTCAAATTTAATCTTCTTTTGAGTCAATTTTGTCATAAGGGAAGCAATGAAGGAGAACCCCTCCACACACCATCTATGGTAACCCACAAGGCCCAAGAAACTACAAATATCCGGCAAGGTCAATGGTCTAGGACATTTCTTTATCACATCGGTCTTTTTAGGATCCACCTTTGTACCATCTCCCGACACCACATGACCCAAGAATGCAACCTCCTTCAACCAAAACTCACACTTGTCATATTTAACATACAATCTCTCTCATCCCTCAATCTTTGCAACACAACCCTCAAATGGCCCATATGCTCCTCCTTACTATGTGAATAGATAAAGATATCATCAATGAATACCACAACAAAGGAATCAAGGTAGGGTT
This sequence comes from Solanum ossicruentum, assembly GCA_025774065.1. Taxonomy (NCBI): domain Eukaryota; kingdom Viridiplantae; phylum Streptophyta; class Magnoliopsida; order Solanales; family Solanaceae; genus Solanum; species Solanum ossicruentum. Next base: position 65,288 of record JAOTQR010063521.1, on the reverse strand, counting down.
TGAAGACCCTATTCATTAAGAGATGAAGATGCTCAGTGAATTAGTCAATCCAAAGGATATCACCACAAATTTATAATTCCCATATCTTGTCCAGAAAACCTTTTTGGGATATCACACTCCCTCACACTCACTTGATGGTACCTGGACTGAAGATCAATCTTAGAGAAAAAGCTAGCCCCTTTCAATTGGTCAAACAAATTTTCAATTCTTAGAAGAGGATATATATTCTTTATAGTGACCCTATTGAGTTGCCGGTAATCAATGCATATTCTAAATGACCCATCCTTCTTCTTCACAAACAATACCAGAGCATCCCAAGGTGATTGACTAGGTCCAATAAATCCCTTTTCTAACAAATCTTTCAATTGTTCCTTTAACTCCTTCAACTCAACTAGGAATATATGGTAAGGGGCAATGGAGATAGATTTAGTGTCGAGAAGGAGATATTTGCCAAAATCTATCTCCCTTAACGGAGGGACACCTGGAAGGTTATTTGGGAAGACATCAAGAATCTCACTTAAAACTGGAACCAACTCGATGGAAGGGACCTTAGACTCCACATCTTTAACTTTCACAAGATGATACAAACACCCCTTGGAGATCAATCTATGTGCTTTAATGCATGCGATGAACCTACCTTTCACTACCATATCATGAATTTCCCACTAAAGGACAGTTTCAATTGAAATTGAAACTTGACCCTACGGGTTCAACAATCAATAGACATATAGTATGCATGCAACTAATCCATCCCAAGAATAACATCAAAATCAACCATATCTAATTCAACAAGAACACAAGGTAAGATTTTACGCAAAATGCAAACCAGACTATTTCTATACACCCTCCCTAGCAATAATAGATGCATCAATGGGAGTAGATACGTCATATGAATCATGCAACAACTCCGACTCAACATGGAACTTTTTAGCAACAAAGGGGGTGACAAAGGAAAGGGTAGCACCCAGATCAATCAAAGCATATACATCAAAATCAAAGATTTTTAACATACCAGTAACAACATCGGGGACCTCGCCAACCCCTTGCCTCCCATGTAGAGCATAAAATCGGTTGTGCCTTGGGGCACCATCTTGAGGACCATCTCAACCCAATGGAACCACATTTGCACCTTGGACCTTGCCACAATTTCTTGGACTATCCATCCTCTAGTGACCAAGCTCCCTTTATTTAAAGCATGCAATGGAACCCCTCAAACATAGGCCCTTGTGATTCTTTCCACATCTAGGACACACATCATTAGGAGCCATTCCACCCACACCTTGAGTCCTAGGGAAGTTATTGGAAAATTTCCTATATGTAGCATGAGGACGCCCTTGGTCTTGATGACATATAACACCCTTTTAAAACCTACCTTCAAAATAGGGCCTCTTTAACTCATGACACTTCCTGTTTCTCAACTTTTCTTCCTCCATTTGCTTGGCATAAGTTATCAATCGAGACAAGTCCATATAACTAATTAGCAAAGCAGATCAGCATTCTTCACTTACCCAGTCGAAAACCCCCATAACAAACTTTTTCATCCTTGACCTAGCATTGACCACCAAGTGAGGAGCATACTGTTAAAGTTGATTAAATTTGAGGGAATACTCCCTCACACTCATAGCACCTTGCTTCAAGTTCGTGGACTCCACCAACTTTACTTCCCTAAGCTCTAGAGGGAAAAACCAATTAAGGAAGGCCAATCTGAATTATTCCCAAAGCACCACATAGCCATTACCCTTCTCACCCTTCCATTGCACATACCAAATTTGGGTTATCCCCTTGAGTTGGTATGCTGCTAACTCCTACTTTTCATTTAGTCCAACGCCCATGATGTTCAAGATCTTATAGACCTCATCAATGAACTCTTCTGGATCTTCATCCACCTTTGACCCATGGAAAATCAGAGGATACATCCTCATGAAGTTTTTTACCCTAGCTCCCAGGGTAGTAGCATGAGGGGCTTGGTGCCTTGTCAGACTTGTTGGCCATCACTTGGGCAAGTATAGTTAGCATTCCGGAGCTCACCTTGGTAGGTTGCTCCTCGGGAGTTTGGGCACGTTATCCACTAGTATTTGGCATTATCTACCATAGCAAAGAACAATCATTAGGGGGGAAAAACTACCTACAATTCTATAGCACGACATAGAACATGAAAAAGGGAAACATTTCCTAAAATGCCTCAGAGCCTCCAACTCATAGTCATGGCATGCTTCATAACCATGAATAGGAATCTAATCGATGCGGTATGTTAGACTCCGAGGATCTATCAACCTAGTGCTTTGATACCAAGTTTGTCACGGTCCAAGCCTATGGCCTAGACGTGACACAGCGAATGGGGAACCCAAAGGAACCCCAATCAAGCCTCTCAGCTTATCATTACACATCATTGATCGCAGAAGTATGTAAAAGATATAAAACAAGCATAAGGGGCAAAGAAGATAAGGGATAGCTTGCCAAAACATCAACATCAAATAAAGTAGTCATAGCTCATATCCAAATTACACAACTTATCCAACAAACACCTCTAGATACATAGATAGAGTGGGGGCCAAGACAAAGTAACCAGGCTCACCCTTATAGCCAAAATAATACATAAAAAAATGTCTCGGCTCATAGATAATAGCAATCATAGACTAAGGTCCCTGAAATAGAGGACTTACCAACAAGCTTGGAATAGCACCGATTAGCCATGTGGAGAGGGAGGATGATCAACTTGAGCACCAGTTCCTATATGGTGACATCATGTAGGCAAGAGTATGTGTTAGTAGGTTTGAATGTACTAAATATGTGGGGTACAATATGATAATAGATAGACATCATACTCAAAATGCATACAATAAATAATAGGCATAGTATAATAATATGACATATGATCAATGCATAAGTAAAACATGCTTTAAGTAACTCATGCTCATATAAGTAATCATATGTGTAGAAGAGACCAAGCTAGAATCCCAACCATGGTTGGAAGATGCCATTCACACCTGGACACCCTGGTGTCAAGGTACTAAACCCCTCACATGGTTGATGCCATTCATACCTGGACACCTTGGTGGCAAGGTACATAATCTCACATGGTTATCCGAGCTCCTATACCCCCCAAATCGGACATGGTCTAATGCAACACATTATATACAACATATGTATCATGCACATATGCTCATTTCATCACCATAACATGAATCATATCATATCTCATGCTTTGGACCTTCAATTCTTCAAGAAACCATAACCGGATATTTTATCAAACACCTTAGGGGTGTGTAATAGGAGTAAAGACCATGCAATTCTGAGATGAAATCAAGAAAGAAAATTTGTAGTTAAGCCATCAATCAAAACCGTGCAACACTCACATCAAAACCCCTCATCAAATCCAACATTAGATCCAAGATTTAGAGCTCAAAATATGCTAAAACAACCATGCTTTCATGAACTAAAATCACTATGCAGTAAATTTCTCAATATACAAGACCCATATGTAAAAATTAACTTTAAATTATGCAATATTAGTAAAAACAGGATTTAGGAACCATGGGTGGAAGGACCCAATGGTTCAACACCTCGTACCTTGACATTGGAGAATCCTTGAAGAAGGTTGGAAATGGAGACTTGAAGCTTGAATGAGATCCTTGATGAAATCCTTAAGATTTGTCTTAAGTTTGGGACTTGAATTTAGGAACAAATATTTGGTTAAGTATCTTGGTGAGTATTGGGGAATGTTTTAGGTGATTTAGGGGTGAAATAAGGCTAGGTATAGGTAAAAAAACGTTTGGGAAAGCTTAATCCCAACATTTAGAAAAATCATGATGGACTAAAGAAGACAGAGCATGAAACACAACTCTCCGCATCGCAGAGAGGATGCGGAGGCTCACTAGAAATTGCACCAAGTGTAAATTTCATAATTCGATTCCTTTGCTTTAAATTTTAGGTTAGACCCTTGTTACCCTAATTTGTATTTTAGGTTAGACCCTTGTTACCCTAATTTGTACCCCCTGAACAGGAATATAAAGTTGGATTTGGAGTAGTTTCATTTTTAGGACTTAAGAAATATTAGGGAATGACCAAAGTGCCCTTCTAGAATTAAAAGAAAAATTTTGTTAAGAAATTACATAGGTCTGGGATGCGCTCAGGGCGTGGACCAATATAATTTCTCAAAAAACTTCTCTATCAAAAATATTTTAGAAACATAAGTGTAAGTCTGCATTCCATTTGCGTTGCGCCTCAGGGGCGACTGACACTAGTTTCCGCTTAATTATGAAAAAAGTTTTTGACTCGGTTGCTCTAAAATCGAGTTGAGACCTTTTTTCCACTCAATTTTTTGTGTTGATCAAAAATTTGGTCTCAAATTTCCCTTTGGTTTTGGGAAGATGCATTATGCACATGATTTCATTCTACGGGCATTTTGGTAACATCATGGGGTGTTACATTATCTCCCCCTTGAGATTATTCATCCTCGAATGATGAGTAGAGGGGAAATTAAGGCAGGAGTAGTCTCAAGACTCATCACAATACTTACTCTATATTCTCGAATTCTTAACTACTTATCAACCTCTATATACTCTACTCAGACTCACGAATATAGTAAACACATCAACCCAAGAATAGAACTTTAATTAAGTTAAGGATAGGAACATTACCTTCGACATCATCATCATTTTTCATGAATAGGTGCTGGTATTTCATTCTCATAGCTTCCTCTATTACCCATGTAGTTTCATCAAAAAATTGATTCCTCCATAGGTCTTTAACGGAGGCTATCTTTTTATTCCTTATCTTATGAACCTGGCGGTCAAGATTGGAATCTCCTCATAGGATAGGCTATCCTTTACTCCCGTGCGTTCAATAGGGATCACCAAAGTAGGATCTCCCAAGCACTTCTTCAGCATTAAAACATGGAACACTAGATGAATCTCATCTAACTTGGAAGGAAAATCTAACTCATAGGCGACCTTCCCAATCTTCCTCCCAATTTGATAGGGTCTGATGCAACATGGACTCAACTTTCCTTTTTTACTGAACTTCATGACACCCTCCATAGGTGACACCTTCAAGAACATCCAATCATCTACCTTGAATTCTGAGTCCCTTCATCTTACAATGGTGTAAGACTTTTGATGACTTTGTGCAGTCTTCGACCTCTCTGTAATAGTATTCACCTTTTCCATGGACTGGTGGACAAGATTAGGTCCATTCAATTCAGATTCACCTATCCCGAACCACCCAATTGGTGATCTACACATTCTCTCATACGAAGCCTCATAAGGGGCCATTTTGATACTAGCATGATAACTATTGTTATATGCATTAATGGCAAGTGTTCATCCCAATTTTCTTTAAAGTCGAGAACACAACCTTTAACCTATCCTCCAAAGTCTTAATGGTGCACTCTGCCTGACCATCTGTTTGAGAGTCGAAGGCAGTATTCAAATTTACCTTAGTACCTAGTCCCTTCGGAAAAGATCTCCAAAATTGGAAAGTGAATTCAGCCCCTCTATCTGAGATGATAGACAAGGGAACTCCTTGCAACCTCACAATTTGATGAATGTACAACTTAGTGTACTCCTCTATAGTGTTAGTTGTCTTGAATGCCAAAAAGTGAGTGACTTGGTTATCCTATCTACGATCACCCATATCGAGTCATGTTGCTTTCAGGACCTCGGTAAATAGGTAATGAAGTCCATGTTGATCATCTCCCATTTCCGTTCAGGAATTCCAAGCCTCTGAGTCAATCCACATGGTCTCTGATGTTCAACCTTGACTGCTGGCAATTGGGACACTTAGAGACAAACTCAGCAATTTCCTTGTTCATTCCATTTCACCAATAGAATTCTCTCAAGTTATGATACATCTTGGTGGAGCCAGGATGAATAGAATAATGAGAGCTATGAGCTTCATCCATGATTCTCTGTCAAACATCATCGACATCGGGAACACATAATCGACTCTGGTATCCCAGTACTTTATCACCCCTTTGGAGAAAAACATCACCTTCTGCTTGTGGGTATCTTCATACAATTGGAGTAATAAAGGATCTTGGTCTTGCTTTTTCTTCACCTATAACACCAAAGATGAAGCAGACCCATTTGTAACATTGACCCTGCCTTCATTATTCTACTCAACTTGCGCTATAAGTTGGGCCAATCTATGCACTTCCTTAGCTAGTTCTTTCTTCCTTTCCTCCACATAGGCGGTGCTACCCATACATAACCTGCTAAGAGCATCAACAACATTGTTAGCCTTACCTGGGTGATAGAGAATGCTCACATCATAATCCTTAAACAAGTCTAGCCATCTCTACTGTCGCAGGTTGAGATCTTTCTAATTGAATATAGATTGCAAGCTCTTATGGTCAGTCAAAACGTCCATATGCACTTCATACAAGTAGTGGCGTCAGATCTTCAGTATGAACACCACTACTTCCAAGTCGAGATCATGAGTCAGATAGTTCATCTCATGAATCCTAAGTTTCCCTGGAAGCACAAGCTATCACCTTCGCTCTTTACATTAGTACACAACCTAGTCTAACTCTGGCTGGATCACAATATATCAAAAAGTCTTCCGTCCCATCGGGCGAGTTCAAAATAAGTGCAGTAGTCAGTCTTGTTTCAATTCTTGAAAACTTTGATGACATTTATCAGACAACATAATCATGGCCTTTTTCTGAGTCAGTCTAGTCAATGATGCAGATAAGGAAGAAAACCTATCAATAAGTCTGTGGCAGTAGCCTTCCAGCCCCAAGAAACATTTTATGCCAGTTGGAGTAGTCAATATGGCCTAGTTAATAACCGCTTCAATCTTCTGTGCACCCACTCAAATACCATCCCCTGATACAACATGACCTAGGAAGTCCATTGGCTTGAACTAAAACTCACACTTCGAAAAATTTGCGTACAATTCATGGTCTTTTAGAGTTTGCAAAACCACTCTAAGATGATTGGCTTGCTCCTCTTCATCCTTAGAATATACCAGGATATCATCAATAAATTGAATCACAAATATGTCAAAATACGGTATGAATACATTGTTCATTAAAACCATAAAGCCAATAGGTTCATTAGTTAACCCAAAAGACATGACCAAGAACTTGAAATGGCCATACATTTTCCTAAAAGTTGTTTTGGGAATGTCACATTCCCTCACATTCAACTAATGGTAACCTGATCTACAATCTATCTTGGAGAAGCCAGTGGCACCCTGAAGTTGGACAAAAGCATCATCTATCCTTGGAAGGGGATACTTGTTCTTTAATGTGACCTTGTTCAGTTGCCTATACTCTATGCACATTCTGAGAGGCCTATCTTTCTTTCTCACGAACAGGACAGGAGCAATCCAAGGAGCACTAGGCCTTATGAAACCCTTCTCAAACAGGTCTTTCAATTGCTCTTTTAACACTTTCAATTCGGCAGGGGTTATCCTATCAGGTGTAATCAAGATAGGTTGGGTATCGAGGAGAGCATCATTCCCAAAGTCATTCTCCCTATTAGGAGGGGCTCTAGAAAGGTCCTCAGGAAATACTTTAGGGAACTCATTTACAAATAGGACCGACTCTAGACTAGGGGACTCAACATCATCAGACTCAACTCGCATGAGATGGTAGATACAACCTTTAGAGATTAGTCTTCTAGCCCTATGATAGGTGATAAACTTTCCTTTAGGCATAATAGAACTCCATTTCCACTCTAGGATAGGTTCATTACGAAATTTCATCTTAACAACTCGGGTCTTACAATTAACAGAGGCATAACAAGCATAAAGCCAATCCATGCAAAGGATCACATCAAAGTCAACCATCTCCAACTCTTCCAAGTCAGCCAAGGTATCCCTGTGATAGATAGATACTACATAATACTTGTAAACCCTTTAAGCTAAGATAGACTAACCATTACGGGTGGCAATAGAAAAGGGTTCAAGCAAACACTTTGGAAGGATTCCAAATCTACTAGTCATATAGGGAGTTACAAAAGATAGAGTGGCACTCAGGTTAAGTCATAACAATCAAAAGTAAAGACTTAATGCATAGCCATAACAATATCTGGTGCTGCCTCTTGATCCTGACAATTACCCATGGAATAAAGACGATTTGTCCCACCTCTTGTACCCATAGCAGGAACCCTCTGATGACTGCAAGTTGGGGGTGCTGCGGAGGATGGTGCTTTATTGCTTCCCTCAACTCACCTCCTCTTTTAACACTCATACTAGAACTGACCAGTCTATCTACATGAGTAACAAACACCTATGCCCACACGACACTCACCCGGATGAAGTTTGCCATAAGTTGTCTTTCCCTTCGTAGCTTGGGCCACATTAACATGAGATCGAGAAACCTGAGCCTTGTAACTCTGGTGACCATAACACTTCTAATCATACTTGTTTTGTTGGACAGTATGACTCGCCGTATAGAGAGCATAATTAGAAGACCTCTTTTGAAAGTTAGACTTATCACCCTTATTTTGTCTCTGCTGGCTTGGATCATACCCTGCTGATGTGGCTCTCCTGCATAAATGCTCTTCCCTATCTTTTTATCTTCCCTATCTCTTATTCACATGCCTGCCAAATCCCGACACGAACTTCCTCATCCTTGCCCCTCATGTCTTGGACCATCTTAGGAGTATATCTAGACAACTTAATAAACTTGAGACTATACTTCTTAATAGTCATCCCCTATTGCTTTAAGTTCACGAACTCATCAACTTTCACCTCCCTCAACTCTTGGGGAAAGTAGTGGTCAAGGAACGTAGCCTCAAACTCATCCCACTCAGCAGGCTCAGCATCCTCACCTCAACTATCCTCCCACTGTTATACCAGACACTTGAAACATCATTCTATTGATAGAGGCAAGCTCAACTCCTTCAATCTCATTAGCATACATGGACCTCAAAACCTTCCATATCTCATCGATGAAGTTCTGCAGGTCCTCCTAAACCTTTGACCTTGTATAAACTAGTGGGTTCATCTTATTGAAGTCTTTGAGCCTGGTAGCAGCTATGGACTCTTGGGAACTAGAATTCTATTATTGGGAACCTCGACTATTACCCTAAGAGGCCACTAGCTGGGTGACCATCATAATGGCTCACCTGAACTCTATCTCTAAGGTAGGGCTAGCTATGGCTCTACAAGGGGCACTTGTGGAACCTCAACAGTCTTGGCAGGTCGACTCCGTCGCCTTGTCCTCGTCTTAGTAGGGACCTATGATGGGGAGTTCTCAGCAGTTGTAGCTGAGGCATCTCTCTAGGCAGTATTGCATTTTGGAGGAATAATCTGCAAATGTGTACTGCAAGAATATGAAAGGTATTTTCATAGAGTTAAACTCTATCACATGAACTCAGAAAATAGAAGAAGGGAAACTTTTCCTTATGTGCTATAGCCTCCTGTTTATGAAGTATGGTTTACAACACCCTTATAAACAAGACAGTACTAGACATGGCGTCATACACTCCCTAGGACACTTTAACTCTGTGCTCTGATACCAAGTTTGTCATGCCCCGGGAGGGTACCCTTCGGATAACTGGCACTCAAAAATTATTTCTAGTTTCCTAGCGAACCACCAGGCCTCATCTCACACATTCTATCAATAAATCAGTGGAACACATCATGAATATCATAATACATAATAGTGGGCGACTTTACCCCATCTCATCTACATCAAGAATAAGGGCCATAGGCCTAAAGACTAGTCATCAACATCCATAGCTTAAGATTAAATCAAGGAAATTTAGAAAGGGGAAAGACCCAAACATCAAACAATCATCTCTATGCCTATAAAGCCTCTACTTCTACAGTCTAAGAAGGTACTATGACAGGCCATGACTACCACAAACTCAAAAGGAAATAACTCAAAACATGTAAAAGAGAATAAATGGCTTTCTCTGAATACAGAGGAGTACTCATAAAAATCTCTGAACTAGGAAGTGCTGAACCTCAATGGGGTGTCAGTCGAAGTCCACTATCTACATAATCTGTATCATGCAATAATGTAGTGCCAAATGACATCAGTACATGTAATGTACAATATGTAAAATGGTTGAATATAAATAGTATAGATAGTAATAGGAAACAACATCAAATCATAAGGATTCTCAGCTCAGCTTATGGTAAGAAGTAGACAAAACATCACCAACAATAATCAAGACTCATATTATCATATCAACAATACTAACTGGCCGTTTTCACTATTTAATCCTTTCGTACATTGGGCATGTAGTTGACAAGTGTGAGTGAGACTCAGTCTCGCTCATTTCGATGCTCAATACTCCTCCCAGGACTCAACATTCTCATAACCTATCAAACAACAAGATTGCTCATCACATAGTCTCTTTTGGAAAAGGACCATTTACTCTCCTCATCAACTATCCCCTCAATGGATTAGGAGCATTCTTTAAGTTTAAACTCAACCTCTTTATGATTCTAAGGAAACTCATCTCATCATCATCATCATCAATGCACTCAACTCAAGACCAATACCACAACAATAGGCACATTTATATCATCAAGGTTCTAGACTCCTTCCCTAAGCTCATTCTTGCAATCTTAAACAAAGTAATCATGTAAAGTTTCATATGATAATTCAAGTAAACCATATAACCAGTAAATCAAATTTTTGATGATCATCAATTTAAAAAAATTCATAAGATAGATACAATTTTTAATAGAATTCTCAACAAATTTAACATAAAGACCTCATTACATTCATTTATCAACCAACTTCAAGCAAGGGGCACATGGAAGAACAATTTCATGCTTTAGGTTAGCGTTACATAGCTAGGATAAAGAACAACTTAATCTTCTTTGAGGAATTGTCCTCAAATCTTGAAATTCCCTTCTCTAAAAAATTATCGCTTAGAAACTAGGAAAAATGGATATTGAAACCTTTAATCTAATGAAAACAACCCTTAAACAATTTTTTGGGATTTAGGATAGGCTTGACCAAAGTGCCCTTCCCGAGTTAAAAGGAAAAATTGCTTCAGAAATTACACAAGTCTGCAATGCGCTCAGGGTGCGGACCAGTGTAATTTGCCCAAAACTTCTCCATCAAAAAAATTTAAAAAACATATGTCAGTCCGTGTTCCATATGCGTCGCGTCTCGGGCGCAGACTGACACTATGTTTTGATTAATTACAAAAATTTCTTTTTTGACTCGATTTCTCTAAAATTGGGTTGAGGCCTTTTTCCCACTCTATTTTTTGTGCTGATTGCAAATCCAATATTGGATTTCCCATTGGAGCTTGGGAAGACGCATTATGCACATAATTCCATTCTATGAGTATTTCGACAACTTCACGGGGTGTTATATTATTTCCCCCTTGGGATCATTTGTCCTCGAATTATGAGTAAAGGTGGAATTAAAGCATGAGTAGACTCAAGACTAATCTTAATACTTATTCGATAATCTTGAACTCTTAAATACTCATCAACCTCTATAAACTCTACTCAGGATCACAAATAGAATAAAATAGAATAAACACACTGGCTCAAGAATAGAAACTTCAATTAGGTTAAGGATAGGAACATTACGGTCGACATCATTGTCATTTAGCATGAATAGGTGCGGATATTTTATTCTCATATCTTCCTCTGCTTCCCTTGTAGGTTCCTAAATAAATTGGTTCCTTCATAGGACTTTGACGGAGCTTATATCTTTATTCCTCAGCTTACGAACTAGGCGGTTTAGAATTTAGACTGGAATCTCCTCATGGATAGGCTATACTTTACTCCCGTGCTCTCAATAGGGATCACCAAAGTAGAATCTCCCAAGCACTTCTTCAACATCGAAACATGGGACACCTAATGAATCCTGTCTAACTCAGAAGGCAAATCTAACTCGTAGGCAACCTTTCCAATCCTCCCCACAATTCAATAGTGTCCGATATAGCATGGAATCAACTTCCACTTTTTACCGAACCTCATGACACCCTTCATAGGTGATACCTTTAAGTACACCCAATCATCTATCTAGAATTCTAAGTTCCTTCTTCTTACATCAGTGTAAGACTTTTGACGACTTTATTTTGTCTTCAACCTTTCTATAATAACCTTCACCTTTTCCATGGACTGGTGGACAAGATCAAGTCCAATCAATTCATCTTCACCAACCTCAAACCACCCAATCGATGATCTACAACTTCTCCCATATAAAGCCTCACAAAGGGCTATTTGGATTTAGCATGATAACTATTATTATATGCAAATTCGATCAATGGCAAGTGGTACATCCCAATTTCCTTTAAAGTCAAGAACATAAGCCCTTAACATATCCTCCAAAGTCTGAATGATACGTCTGCTTGACCATTTGTCTAAGGGTGGAAGCCTGTACTCAAATTTACCTTGGTATCCAGTACCTTCTGAAAAGATCTCCAAAATTGGGAGGTGAATTGAGCCCTTCTATCCGAGATACCTCACAATCTCATGAATGTACAACATAGCATACTCCTCTGCAGTGTTAGTTGTCCTGACTGGCAAGAAGTGAGTGGACTTGGTCATCCTATCCACAGTCACCCATACCGAGTAGTGTTACTTTTGGGACCTTGGTAAACAAGTAAGGAAGTCCATGTTGATCATCTCCCATTTCTATTAAGGAATATCAAAGCTCTGAGCCAATCCATATGGTCTCTAATGTTCGACCTTGACTTGCTGACAATTGGGACATTTAGAAACAAACTTAGTAATACCCTTCTTCATTCATTACCACCGATAGACTTCTCTCATGTCGTGGTACATCTTGGTGGAGCAAGGATGAATAGAATATTGGGAGCTGTGAGCTTCAATCATGATTCTCTCTCGATTACCATTGACATCTGGAATACATAATCGACTCTACTATCTCAATACTCCATTTTCCTCTTTGGGGAAAATCATCACCTTCCGCTTGTGGACATCTTCTTTCAATTGGAGTAATAATGGATCATGGTCTTGCTTTCCCTTCACCATTGACACTAAAGATGAAGCAAACCCTTACTAAACGTTGACCCCACCTACATTATTCTCCATAAGTTGCACTTCGAGTCAGGCCAATCTATGTACTTCCTTAGCCAGTTCTTTCTTGTTTTCTTCTACATGGGTAGCACTACCCATAGATAACTTGCAAAGAGCATCAACAACAATCTTATCCTTACTTGGGTGATAGAGAATACTTATGTCATAATCATTAAGCAACTATATCCATCTTCTTTGTTGCATGTTAAGATCTTTCTTAATGAAGACATACTGCAAGCTCTTATGATCAGTGAACACGTCCACATGCACTCTATACAAGTAGTGGCACCAGATCTTAAGTTCGAACACCACTACTGCCAACTTGAGATCATAAGTCGGATAGTTCTTCTCATTATATCGTAAGCTACCTTGAAGCATATGCTATCACCTTCCTTCTCTGTATTAGTACACATCCCAGTCCAACTATGGATGCATCACAATATATTACAAAGTCTTCCAACCCATTTGGCAAGGTCAAAACTTATGAGGTAGTCAGTCTAGTCTTCAGCTCTTGAAAACTTTTCTCACATTTATCAAACCACTGAAACTTGGCCTTTTCTTGAGTCAACCTGGTCAACAGAATAGACAAGGAACAAAACCCATTAACAAATTTGTGGCAGTAGCCTGCCAACCCCAAGAATCTTCTTATACTAGTTAGAGAGGTCAATTTGCACCAGTTCTTAATCGCTTCAATCTTCAAGGAATCCACTCGAATACCATTCCCTGAGACAATATGACCTAAGAAGGCCACTGACTTGAGCCAAAACTCACACATTGAATACTTTTCATACAATTCATGGTCTTTGATAGTTTGCAATACCACTCTATGATGATTGACATGCTCCTCTTCATCCTTAGAACATACTAGGATATCGTCAATAAATACAATCATAAACATGTCAAAATACGGCCTGAGTACCCTGTTAATCAAGTCCATGAAGGTTGCATGTGTATTTGTTAACCCAAAGGACATGAACAAGAACTCAAAATGGCTATACCTTATCCTAAAAGCTATTTTAGGAATGTTACATTTCCTCACATTCAACTGATGGTAACCCGATCGGAGGTATATCTTGGAGAAGCGAGTGGCACCCTGAAGTTGGTCAAAGAGATCATTTATCCTGGGGAAGCGATACTTATTCTTCACTGTGACCTTCTTCAGTTGCCTATAGTCTATGCACATTCTGAGAGACCTATCTTTCTTTCTCATGAATAGACAGGAACACCCTAAGGAGAAACACTAGGCCTTATGGAACCTTTCTCTAACAAGTCTTTCAATTGCTCTTTCAACTCGTTCAATTCAGTGGGGGCCATTCTATAAGGTGGAATTGAGATAGGTTGGGTATCGAAGAGAACATCAATCCCAAATTCAATCTCCCTATCGAGAGGGAGACTAGGCAGGAACTCACAAAACACTTTAAAGAACACAATTAAAATCAAGACCAACTCTAGAGTATGGGACTCAACATCATCATACATAATTCAAATGAGAAGGTAGATACAACCTTTAGAGATTAGTATTCTGGCTCTAAGATAGGAGATAAACTTCTCTTTAGGTGCAACAGAACTCCTTTTCCACTGTAGGATGGGTTCATTAGGAAATTAGAACTTAACAACTTGGGTCATACAATCAACAGAGGGCTAACGTGCATGAATCCAATCCATGACATGGATCACATCAAAGTCAACCATGTCAAAATCAATTGTGACACCCCATAACTCTATGCTCTTATGTACTCATGTTTGATGCCTCATTTGGTTAGGTTGGGGGTGCATTATATTCATGGTAGACTCCTAGTACCTAAATGAGTTCAAGACTTAACCTCCAAGTTGAGTTTTGGGTGTTCTTTCATACAAGGGTAAACTTTAACCTAGCATAACTCTTAGAACATTTGGAAATGGGTCTCCCACGACATGTAAAAATGAAATCCCTTTGAGTCACCTTCACAACACACTTTGTATCAGCTCATTCCGAGGTCAGATGAAGGAGTTATGACTGTTTTCGTGAGACCCTCCCATGTAGTGAAGCCTCATGGGCACCCATATGGGCAGTGTGGCCTTGTATGTGTCTTGTGAAGGGGTACGGGCCATTTCACCTGGGTGTGTGGTGACCAACAACATTTTCTTGTCTGGTAAGGTGGGACGAACTAGTATACGGTCCGTGAAATGGTCTGTCAAAGTGACGAGACGTCAATTTTTCCAAGTTTCCCAACTTCTATTTTTTTCATTAAGGCACTTCACACAGGCACTCCATATGACCCGTGGAGTGCCGCAAAGCTAGTAAAGTCTCCAGTGAGATGGCACTTTGCCAATTTTTCCATCCATTCACTAGTGGTATTTCCGTAAATTCTAATTATCCTACTGACCCTTTTTGACTTTTTAGGCTATCTTAACCTTCCAAAAAGACCTAAAAAATATTATAAAGGATCAAACTCATTACTCTCATCTCAAATACACTCTCAACTCTATCAAGAGCCTACATCAAGCTCCAATTCAATTTCAAGGAAAACCAAGAACAAGATTGGATTCCAAGATCATTTTCAAGTCTCTATTCCTCCCAATCTCAATTCCAAGCAACTCTAGAACTAAGGTATGTGGTGTTGAACCATTTGGTCCTTCCACCCATGGTGCCTAAACCCTCTTTAATTGGTATTGCATGATTTAAAGTGGATTTTACAAATGGGTTTACTAGTATGAACTATGTAAAAGCTATATAAAGTTGTGACTATTTTGCTATGTTCTGAGCTATATATCTTTGATTTATTGTAAGGTTTGATGAGGTGTTTTCATGTGATAGTTTTGGGGGTGTTGCAAGGTGTTGTTTGATGGTTTTACCAATGATTTTCTTGCATGATTTTATCTCTAAATTTCATGGTCTTTTACATCCATTGCACACCCGCCAAATGTTTGATAAAATGTCCGGTTATGGTTTCTTGAGGAATTGAAGGTCTGAGGCATGAGATATGATATGAATGATGTTATGATGATTATATGATGATGAAGTGATGATTGAAATGTAATGGTTTTGATGAGCTAGTTCTATGAAAGGCTTAATCCAAAAAGGGTTGGGTTTCGGTAAGGAAGGCCACTTAATCCGAAGAGGAAGGGCTCCCGTAAGGAAGGCCGCTTAAACCAAAAAGGGATGGGCTCCCATAAGGAAAGTCACTTAATCTGAAAAGGGAGGGGATCCCATAAATAAGGCTACTTAATTCGAAAAGGGATGGGCTCCCATAAGAAAAGTCACTTAATTCGAAAAGGGACGAGTTCCCATAAGGAGGGCCACTTAATCTAAAAAGGGACGGGCTCCTGTAAAGAAGGTTACTTAGTCCAAAAGGGGACGGGCTCCCATAAGGAAGGTGACTCCAAAAGGTCTTATTTTATGATGGTTGAGGCTTTATTTCACGTTTATATTATGATCTATGTAAGATGAACTATTTACCAATCATGACTTACTTAAGAGTTGGTTACACATGCCATATTATTATTATGCTATCTATTGTTTATTGTTACGCATTTTGATTATGATGCCTATCTCTTGCTGCATTGCATCCCATATACTTAGTGCATTTAAAAATACTAACGCATACTCTATGCCTAGATGATGTTACCATATAGTAAACGAAGCTTCATTTGGTCACCATTCTCCTCCACGTGGCTAGTGGTATCCATTCAAGCTAGGTGGTGAGTCCTCATGTGCAAGGGCAATATCTAAGTTCTTAAGCTATGTACTAAAGACTATCCTTCTTATTGGAATACTTTTACTATGAGGGTGAGCCTAGTTTCTTTTCTTGGTCCCGTTAAGTCCTATGTTAGAGATGTTGTTGGACAAGTTATGTATTATGCTTGAGCTTTAAGTTACTTAACATATTCAAGCTATTTAAATATGAGTCTATCCCTTAGTCCCAATTCCCCTTATTTATGTTTCTTACATTGATTTGCATTGCTTCCGCGACCAAAGATGTATAATGATATGCTATGGGGCTTGATTGGGGTCGCTTTGGGTTCCCAATTCTCCGGTCACGTCTAGGCCCTAGGCTTGAGTCGTGACATCTACCAAGTCAGCCAAGGTAACCCTATGATAGATAGACACTACATAATCCCAGTAAACCCTCTTATCGAAGATGGACTCACCAGTACGAGTGGAAACAGAAAAGGGCTCAAGCAAACACTTTGGAAGGATTCCAAATGTACTAGCCACATAGGGAGTTACAAAAGACAGAGTGGCACACGGGTTAAGTAAGGCATAAAAATCAAAGTAAAGACTTAAAACATACCTGTAACAATATCTAGTGTTTCCCCCTGATACTGATGATAACCTATGGCATAAAGACGATTTATCCCACCTCTTGTACCCGTAGTAGGACCCCTCTGATGATAGCTAGCTTGGGGTGCTACGAAGGACAGTGCTTTATTGCTTCCCTCACTTGGCCTCCTCTTCAAGCAATCATACTGGAAGTGATCAGTCTACCCATATGAGTAACAAACATCAATGCCCACACAACACTCACGTAGATGAAGTGTGCCACACTTGCCATAAGGCTGCTTTCCCTTCGTACAATGGGTCACAATAACCTGAGATTGAGAACGCTGAGCCTTGAAATTCTGGTGACAATAAGACTTTGATCATATCTGTTCTGTTGGACGAGCGCCCTCGTTGTAGATTGTGCATATTTAGAAGTCCTCTTCTAAAAGTAAGACTTATCACCCTTATTTTGTCTCTATTAGCTAGGCTCATGCCTGCTTACTTGGCTCTCCTGCTCAGATGCTCTTCCCTATGTCTCTTCTAATCTTCCTCGATTTGCTAGGCATATACCATATTCATGGAAATGTCCATACCTGGGATCAACAAGCTGCTTTGCATTCCTTCTTCACATGCCTGCCCAATCCTGACACAAACTTCCTCATCCTTGCCCTCATGTCTTGGACCATCTCAGGAGCACATATGGATAGCTTAATAAACTTGAGACTGTACTCCTTAACAGTCATCCCCTCTTGCTTTAAGTTCACGAACTCATCAACCTTCACCTACCTCAACTCTTGGGGAAAGAAGTGGTCAAGGAATGTTGCCTCCAACTCATCCCACTCACCAGGCTCAGCATCCTCACCTCGGCTATCTTCCCAGTAGTTATACTAGACATTTGCAATATCTTTCAGCTGATAGGAGGTAAGCTCAACTTCTTCGATCTCATTAGCAATCATGGCCCTCAAAACCTTCCAAAACACATCTCCGGGTAGTAACACGTTTTGAAGGCATGATCTGCAAACATGAAACACACAAATTAGATTAGAGTTTTTATAGAGTTAAAACTCTATTGTAGGAACGCAAAACATAGAAGGGAAACTTTTCCTAATGTCCTATTGCCTCCTGCTTATGAAGTGTGGTGCATAACACACCCATAAACATAACTCTACTAGACACGGCTTCATAGACTCCCTAGGATACTTGAACTTTATGGTCTTATACTAAGTTTATCACGCCCTGAAAGGGTACCCTATGCATAAATGGCACTCAGAAACTATTTCTAGTCCCTAAGAGAACCACCTGGCCTCATCATAGTCATTCTATCAATAAATCAGTGCAAGACATCAAGAATATCAAAATACATAATAGTGGGAAACTCTGCCCCATCATGTATACATCAAGAATAAGGGCCATAGGCCTCAAGACTATTCGTCAACATGCATAGCTTAAGATAGATTCAAGGAAACTCAGTTTAGAAAGGGGAAAGACCCCAAAATCAAACAATCATCTCTATGTCTATAAAGCTTTTACTTCTACGTTCTACTATCACACCCCAAAGTCCTATTATGGTGGACTGGCACCTGTTGACGAATAAGCATCTCTATGTATGCTTTGTATACATATTATAAGGAATTTCTATGTTTGTCATAGTTCTAGGAAGATAAATGGTAATAACAAGCTAAAAGGAGATACGTATAGCTAGTCCATTGAGGCCACGATGTCTAAAGTACGAGACAGGATGACACATTAATTTACATAGTCTATAAAGCCTCTAGTCAAGAGAAAGCATCTGCTAGTTTTCGGGATAGGCCCCGTCTGAATCAACTATATAATGCAAACATATAAGCTCTAAACAAAAACAAAGCTCTGAAACAACCTAGAGATTGGTAACAACAGTTAAATGTCCTATACTCTACTGAGGAGATCTACTAGCACCTGTACCTGCAGCACGAAATGCAGGTCCCCCATAAAGGACATCAGTACGAGATAATGTACTGAGTATGTAAGGAAGCAATTACTGTATATGAAATACAACTCAAATGAAACTATGCCCTAGTATAGGATAAGAGACCACCTTTAGTTATACTTTGGAATCAAGTATCTTATGTTCTTTATATAGCTTTACTTCTACTGTTACTGTATAATTTGTGCACATCATGTGCTATAAATGACCAACTGATCAGTGGTATAACTGTATCGCGATCACCCCTGTCTAGATTCTTCTTTAACCCCTCGGGCTACCACCTGTAATAAGATTTTTTTTCCCTGGCTAGGTGATTCTTCCACCCCTCGGGATATTGGGATCGTCCCTGGCTAGTTTCTTCCTTAACCCCTCGGGCTACCACCTGTGATAGGATTGTCCCTGGCTAGGTGATTCTTCCACCCATCGGGCTACCACCCATCAATAAATAATATGCTTTATCTTTCAATTATCTTTGAGATGATTCTTTTGGTGGTCATAATATTGGAGCTTTAGGCTTTATATACATCATATGACATGTAGATAATCATAAAATTCAATATGGAAATGGAGAGAGTATGTTACATTAATAATGCAATACGTATAAAATGAAACAACTCGTGAACATTACTTAGCAATAAGAGTTCATGTAACTTGGTATCCATGTATAGATGTAGATTTGAAGGTGATTGTGTATGGAATCATATGAAAATGTAAAACAAGTAGAGACACAATTAATTGTTTTGTCGGAGTTGGTAAATACCTTTATGTACCAAGGAGAAATCTATGTTTCATGCGAAAATGATACGAAATCAAATAGCCTTACCTACCTCGTTGTATGACCTTGTTACTACCTTGGAGTGGTTGTGGTCTCCCTCAAATATTTAGCTATAGTATATTAAGCAATAAGACTAGTATTAGTAGCAACATAACACTTCTAGGCAGTCCAATATCATAAAAATAATCACCCGGACAGCAAGCTTTCAATTAATGACGCGAAGGCATTTCTTCAACCTTTTCACTTATAAACATATTTCTAACAAACCTTCTTATGTACATGTCTTTAACATCTTATTTTCATACCCTTAACAGTCCTAAAACAATCCACAAAATACAACACATAACAATTTTTCACAATATACAAACAAGCGACATAACGTTACATCCTTTCACCACACTTCGACGTCAACACTCCCAAACTTGTTTCAGCTTTATCAGAATTATATCCAACATTCTTACAAATAATACCAGTCTTAAAATAGTCCAAAAATAGTCCCAAAATAGGTGAAATTAGGACGTTGTACAGCAACTCATCTTTGTGGATTGTAAAAGTGGTGCAGTAAGTTAATTACATGACTAACAACCTATATATTGTTAGAACATGTGTCTTACTTTACAATTCATCCAACCAATTAAGAGAAAATCCTCTTGATCAACAAGAAACGTTCACAACAATACTTAGGACACATGCTGTCCCGAATTTCCAGCATAACATAATAACATATATTTCTTGTTTTTCATGAAGAAATCATACTAAATACACAACTATAGTTGCTTACCTTTCCTTATAGGTTTTGGATTCTCTTCAAAATCCCTAGATAATGTGTTTGAAGCTTGGTGAAATAAATTAGAGAGAAGACAAAAGACTTTAAGAAAGCTGAAACTTTATTTCTTAGTGGAATGAATTAGTGTTGCACTTGATCCGTTTTTAAAGATCAATATAGCCAACTTTGTCATCCACTTTAGACCTAATAATGACATCCATTAATAGTCTAATAATTCTGTATTTTATCCTCTAAAATTGGGCTTAATTGGGTCTCAAATATGATGGACCTTTGCTGCCAGTTTCCAGCTTTGTTCTTAGTTGGTTTTAGGTCCAAATGGCCAAGTTGTTTGTAGTATACTTAGGACATTTTTAAATTCTTCTTGGACTGAAAATAAGGTCAATTTATGCTACTAAAATATGGGCCAAAGTTACACCCTTAACATGGAATTTATTCATAATCGAACTTGAACAAATTCAATATCGAGCCACGTCTCCGTTTAGCTATCAATTTTAAGCCAAGAAAGTAGGTGATTCACCTACTAAATTATTAAGTCATCCAATAACCTCAAGTCTTTACTTAGTTCAGGGTTGATATATCCTCAATTTAGCACCAACACATGTATACCCTCGACCCTCTTAAGCATTTAGACTCACATATCGCCCATTAACACAAGATTCAAGCACTTTCAAGAATTGATGCTAATTTGACCAAACCATAACATGATTCATTTACATAGCATTAGTACATATAAAATGTGGGGTGTTACATCTACAAAGGTGCCATGACAGGCCACGACTATCGCATACTCAAAAGGAAATAACTCAAAGCATATGAAAGGGAATAAATAACTTTCTCTGAATGCAGGAGAGGACTCATCAAATCTCTAAACTAGGAAGTGCTGAACCTCAATGGGGCATCTGTCGAAGTCCACTTTCTGCAGAATCTGTATAATGAAATAATGTAGTCCCAAATGGCATCGGTACATGTAATGTACGGTATGTAAAATGGCTGAATATAAATAGTATATATAGGATAACAAGAAACAACCTCAACTCATAAGGATTCTCATCTCAGCTTACGGTAAGAAGTAGACAAAAACATCACCAACAATAGTCAAGACTCATACAATCACATCAATATTAGAGTACTATTAATGTGGAACCTATTTGGAAGTTTCTCTAATTTACAACCATCGCCTATAAGTTTGTGATGGTACAATGAAGTGAGGTTATTTCCACATTCGTCCAGTACCTTGCAAGGGTAAAGACAATCACCATTGGTGGATTTATAGTAACATCAAGTCCTTTTTTGGGACAAAATAAACGTCCATTTTCATGATTCAATCCTATTCTACATTAGTCATGTAGTTAATGAGTGCGAGGAGGACTCACTCTTGCTCATTTAGGTTCTCGTACTCCTCCCAGGACTCAATATGTTTATGGCCTATCAAACATCAAGATTACTCATCACTTAGCCTCTTTTTGGCAAGGGCTATCTAGTCACCTCATCAACTATCCCCTCAATGGATTAGGATCATACTTTAAGATTAAGCTCAACCTTTTTATGACTCTAATGACACCCATCTCATCATCATTATCATCGACACACTCAACTCAGGACCAATACCACAACAACAGACACATTTATATCATCTAGGCACTAGACTCATTCCCTAAGCTCATTCTTGCAATCTTAAACAAAGTTAGCATGTAAGGTTTCATATAATAATTCAAGTAAACCATTTAAGTAGTAAATCAATTTTGAGATGATTATCAATTTAAGAAAATTCATAAGATAGATATAATTCTCAATAGAATACTCAACAAATTTCACATAAAGACCTCATAAAATTTAACTATCAACCTTCTTCAAGCAAGGGGCACATGGAAGAACAATTCCATGCTTTAGGTTAGCCTTACATACATGGGATGAAGAACAAATTAATCTTCTTGAAGGAATTGGCCCCAAATCTTGAAATCCCTAAGCTTTATCTTCTTTCTCTCTCAAGAATCCTCATTTAGAAACTAGGAAAAATAGGTTTAAACCCTTAATCTTATCAAAATGACCCTTAAACACGTTTTTGGGACTTAGGATAGATTGGGAAATGACTAAAGTGCCCTTCTCGAATTAAAAGAAAAAGTAACTTCAAAAAATACATAGGTCAGTCCGTATTCCATTCGCATTGTGCCTCAAGTGCAGACTGACATTGATTTTCGATGAATTATGAAAATTTATTTTTCAACTCGGTTGCTCTAAAATTGGGTCGAGGCCTTTTCCCCACTTAATTTTTTGTGTTGATCACGACTCGGTCTTAGATTTTACTTTGGATCATAGGTAGACGCTTATGCACACAATTTCATTCTAGGGGTACTTTGATAACTTCACGGGTGTTACAATCACATAGCAAATAAAGTCTAAGGGAAGGTAAGTATGACTCACACTATGGGGGCAATTAGGGACTTAGGACTTTCTTCTCAATAATAAACAAGCATCCAATGCATAAGAGGGAATAACGACTAAGGAAAAGTCTAAAACAATGCATAAATATAATAAGAGTCGAGCTCATAGCATACATATCCAAATATCCAAAAACTCCTCTAATACAAATGGAATAAAGGCCAAGACATCTCCCGAGCTCACCCTCAAAAGATAAATGTCCATAATTATGCAAGTCTTAAATAAGAAAGAAAGTAAATGGCTATTGTTCCAAAATGTGCATCAAAGTGATCATCAATCGACTCGTCTAGCCACATGGAAGAGGATGGATAGGAGCTTTGATCCATACATGGTTAGATCTTATAGGAAAAAAATATGCATTAGTACTTGCAATGTACAAAGTATAGGGTGTAATGCGACAAAAAACATAAAACATAATTGAACAATATGCATAATTATAACTAATGGGTATAAAGCTCAATATGTCATGAATACTCAACATCTTAGTAAAAATATGCATGAAGAATCATTTAATCAAATAGTATAGCATACATAGATGGGAAGGGACTATAATCGACATGTACGATCAGGCAAGCTACTACATGAAATCTTGATGTTCACTCCACACCTAACTAGGAGTGGTCTACTTTGTCAAGGTAAAACAAATACTCACCTTACCATATCTTCCCCATTTCAGAAAGTGCTTCATAAATATCTTATGGGAGCATCACCCTTTTAGTCAACTTATGATAACAATCTTACGAGAACACCACCTTTTTCAGTATTTAAGTAACATGTGTTGTACAGGAACAACACCCATTTTGGTCAGTCATGCAACTCGAGCTATATGGATCCATTAGCTAATCCACAAACCTATGGTGGCAACATAGTTACAGGAAAATGGTTATCTACCAAGGTCCTTTATGTTCTAGGTTACAATTCGAAGGAATATTTAAATTATTCTTATATCCATAATATGCAAAGAATCATAACTTCATAATATTTTCATGGAGTATTTCATCAAAATCAAAGGTTCATCATATCAAATATAGGGCTTCATAACTTTCATGACTCTCACAATATTCTCATATCTCATAGCATGCAAAATAGACCTCTAAATTTACGATATTCTTAATTTGCATTACTTCCCATAAGGCCCTCAACATCATAAAAGATTGGCATACATCTCTAATCAAATCGTAGTGGGTATATGTGCATAAGTTTAAAACCATGCAATTTAAAAGCAAATGAAGTGAAAGCAGTAGAATAAAATCACTTGAGAATTATTCAAAATAACCCACCAAAAGTATCATAAGACTTAGCTAGGGTATCATCAAACCCTCATAAAAATCATAAATTTCACATGGCCTTACATTGCATATCATGTACAAAGCTAATACATCATAAATCTCTTCACAATATTATCATAAGAAAAGGTTCATAAAAAATCCATAAATATCAATAAACTTGGAAATATATGAGGGAGAGAAATGGTTGAGCTTGTGAAGGAAAAGTTACCACAATCAAAACCCACATGCCTTGATAATTTAATGGAGGAAAAATTCATCTTTGGAGGTGAAGAATCCAAAACCTAGTTTCTCTCATCTCTTGAAAGCATTGAAAGACTTGCGAGTTTTTCTGGGAGGTGTTTAGACTCTAGGTATTTTGAATGGAGGACAATGAAATAGATTCGAGTTGTTTTAAGGCTGAAAAGGGGTGTTTTGGAAGCTTAAATGACATAGTATAGGCATTAAATAATTGGAGAGGTCGAATTTGCACCTTATAGATTTCTACTAGATGGGACCACAAGACCTCGATTACAGGCCATGGCCCAATCTATAAGTTATAGGAAAGGGGTTTCATCTGATAAGATTTTGGACCCTTAGAAACATTATCTGATCCTCAACCTACAACAGGACTTACCGCCCACCAAAAACTGTACCAGCTATCTGCTAACTTATACTCCCAACTTCAAAAATCCATATCTTCCCAAGTCTGACATCACTCCATGAGCGTAGGTTATGGATCGTTAGGCCAGTTTTGATCATAGGACTTTTCGTAAAACCCACTTGTACATAAAAACTTTCATATTTTATTTCTTAGACACTTTTACACCCCTCAATTTGTGGGACCTTACAATTCAACCAATACTCCTCCTAGATTCAACGAAGACAAGGTGTTAAACCTAGAGCTGCAGGGACATCCAGGTGCTCAAACCTCTCAAATTATGCCAAGTATGGAAAACCCCACAAAGAAGAATGCTTAGCCGGCTCCAATGCATGCTTTAATTGTGGTAAGACCGATCATCATGATAGGGAGTGTAGAAGTGGTGGTACTAGCCACTAAGGACAAAGAGGGGAAGGTGGTCAAACTCAAGGAGATGTTCCAAAGGCCAATTGGTTCTACGCCTTACATGCCCGCCATGGAGTAGAAAAGACCCCAAGCATGTTGAAAGTTTATGATTTTGATGTATATGCATTATTAGATTAGTGACCCAATTTGTGTTTTGTAACTCCATTTCTTGCAAATAGATTCAATGTATGTCCTAAGGTTTTAGTTAAGCCCTTTGAGGTTCGTACTCCTGTAGGTGAGTCAATTATTGCAAAAAGAGTCTATAGAAGTTGCTCCATGTCTATCTTGCGTAAAGTTATCCGTTGTGATCTAGTTGAGCTTTCTATGCTTTATTTTGATGTCATACTTGGGATGGATAGGTTGCATGCCTCCTATGCTTCTATAGATTATTAAACTCGTGGAGTCAAATTTTAATTTCTAAATGAGTTTGTTCTTGATTGAGAGGGCAGTAGTTCAGTTAATCTCCTACCTGAAAGTCGATAAGATGATTTCTAAGGGGTGTATTTATCATATAGAGAGGATTAGGGATGTCATTTCAAAATTTCATCTCTTGAGTTAGTCCCTGTTGTCAATAAGTTTTTCGATGTCTTTCTTGAAGAGTTGCCCAGTGTTCCTCCCAAAAGGAAAATAGACTTCGGCATAGGTCTCTTGTTCAATACTCAAACTATCTTTATTCCTCCCCACCGAATGTGCCCAACAAAGTTAAAAGAACTGAAAGAGCAATTTAGGGACATATTAGAGAAGGGTTTCATTAGGACAAGTAGATCTTAATGGGGTTCCCAGTATTTTTTGTAAGGAAGAAGAATGGGTCAATAAAAATGTTTATCATAAGGACCTTCAACTTAGGAGGTTAGAAATGCAGAAAAAGTGAAACAAGAAAACTTGTAAGGATAAAATATAAGACTAGTTGACGACTTGTGGTTTAATCGATGAGTTGTAGACTAGTCTCTTAGGATGGATATTATAATATTGAAAATTCACCAAGTGTCAAAGGGGATTATAAAGGCCAGTTATGGCCCATGGTATAATATACAGACTGTAGAGATGGTTTATATATTGTTGCTCAGATTTGATGGAAAATCACGATTTATGGAATTGAAATCACGAACAACCGAATGAGTCGTAGTCCTATTTATGGACCATGGTTTGGTTGAGTGGAGAGGGTCTTGGAGAATGAGAAAATTTTCTAAGTGTGGGGAGAGCCATGAGATCTTTTATGACCCATAAACTAGTTTATAGGTTATGGGTTAATCTCGTACTGAATATTGAAAAGGAGAATAGGATGACTTAGACCATGACTATTGGTGATTCTATGGCCAGTAATCTGGGGTCGGGGATTGTGAACCATCAATTTTGATGAAGGGCACTTTTGTCCTTTTTGCGTACCCTAGGCTTAAAACTATTTCATTTTGATGTTCCATAGCCTCATATCAGACCTAAAACCTTCTTAGAACTTCACACACACTTTATTCTCTCATTTTCTCAAAATCTCTTAAGCCAAGAACACTCTCAAGAAGAATAAGGTAAATTAGGGTTTCCAAGGATCATCTCCTAAACTACAAGTATCTTTTTCTTAGGCTCCTAATCAAAGTATGTAAGTTGATTTGTGGGTACCTTCCAACTAAAAAAGTCCCCCAATAAAACCATTTTATCTTTTATTTATGTTCTTAAAATTATCAAGTTGCATGCCTATGACTCTAGTGTTGTTTTTTGGTTTCCCTTAATGTAAGTAATGTAATGTAATGTTTTATCATGCTTTACATGAGTATTATGTTGATGATCAAGACTCCAATATCTAGGGTCTTCATTAATGATGTGTGGGTTGTCTAATACTTGCTTTAAATGTTGCATAATTTTCTATGTTCATGTATTATCCCTTTGATTCATATTCTTTCAAGTTAATGTAAAACCCTACTAAGTTTAAAGGTGATTTTGCATGATATGATGATGATGGAATGGAATAAAAGAAAAAATTTAAGTAAATGATCTTGTTAAAGGCTTACACATAATAGTGTTTCCCTTTAAAAATATTTATGATGGAGCCCAATACAAAAGGATAATTCGCATTTGGTGGTTCCCAAAGTTTTGAACTATTCTTATGCAATTGCTACTTATGATTTTAAGTTACACTGCATGACTATGCATATGTTTTTAAAGTATTCTACAATATTGAGTTAGCACCCAATTAGGCATTGAGGTGGGGTTTTGTTTGGAAACCTTTGCAGCAACCCTTTGCCCTATAAACTATGTGCTAGCATAAGAGCCCTTGTAGGCTAGGCTAGTTGTTTCATGTAGGCTATTTATGTTAATTGATGATGCATGCTTAAGTTAATAGAGTTCCACTAGAAAAATGTTCTCCCCATGCCAGTGTAAGGGCTTATATTGGATTCCATATAGTAGTTCACATGTTCTTATATGTCGGTTATTGTCTATTCCTATAAAGTGTGAGATTTGATGTCTTTTTTCCATCACATGTGTTGCATATGATGCATTGCTTTTACTTTCTATTGAGCTCATTCCTTGTTTATGTTTAAGCATATTAAATGATGACTTTACTATTTCATGCTTGAAGACTTTTGAATTCTATGAATGATG
Source organism: Solanum ossicruentum (assembly GCA_025774065.1). Classification (NCBI taxonomy): domain Eukaryota; kingdom Viridiplantae; phylum Streptophyta; class Magnoliopsida; order Solanales; family Solanaceae; genus Solanum; species Solanum ossicruentum. The sequence continues at coordinate 37,183 of JAOTQR010063521.1, read as the reverse complement.
ACATTGTAATTTCATATTTGTATTTCATCTCACATACTTAGTACATTCCAATGTACTAATGTATATTTTTCCTGCATAATGCCACCATGTAGAGACCGCCACTCCTCCTCCTCCATGGATACATCGCTATCTTGTAGCATTAAAGACTAGTAGTAGTGATGAGCCCTTAGTAATGGTCTTCACCTATTTTTTTCATGCTTGTACTTTTCAAACTATTGTATATGCTAGACTTTATGTCTGGAGACTTTTTTATTTTCTATCTTATTTTCTTGTTTTTTCTATTTGAAGGGAACTGAAAGCGTGCACTCGTTCTCATTATGTCATGTGTCATTGGTATATTTGGACTATGGAATTATGTTGAAATGTTCTTTTGAAACTTAAATGTGTTCCCTAAGTCCCTTTCATAAATTTTTGCATTATGTTGATGTATACCTATGAATGCTTGATGTAGTTACGAGGGCTTGGGTGAGGTTCTTACGGATCCCTTATTCGCCTTGTTATGACTAGTCCCTAAGCTTGGGTAATGAAAAACCTAGTATACGAGAATAAGTTTTTGAAATATTTCTCTGATGTCCAACATACCGTGTCAAGCAGAGTCTTGTTCAAGGTTGTGAAGTGTATCACAACCATGAAGGAGAGGATATGACACATTTAGGAAACTTTCCTTCATAAATCATATAACGACTTTAGATTTGTCTAAATTTTTTCCTTACCTAACGACATTTCTTTGCTATTGTTGTATTATGTCACCAAGAAGAGCTCCTCAATTGAAGAATGCACCCAAAGAGAAAGTTCTTCCCTTGCAACAAGATTATAGGGTGACACATCCAGTGTTTAAAGACTCCTTCACCATGTTGTCCCAAGAATGGGCTGACCAAGCTAATAGGGAGATTACCATCCCTCTAAAAGCTCCTACAGTAGCAACAAAAGTTTAAGATTTTATAAGGATAAACCCGCAAAGTGTCATGGCTTCAAAGTGGATAAAGATTTGATGGATTTCATTGATGCGGCGTATAAGATCCTTGCGATTATGGGAGTGCCATCATAGCCAAAGGATGCATTGGTGGCCTACTAACTCAAGGATGTGGCAATGATTTGGTAGAAGTAACAGGTTAATGAGCGAGGCCAAGGAGCGGGTTAAGTCAAGTGGGAGGAATTCAAGAGTGCATTCTTAGATCGGTTATTTCCGAAAGAGCTAAGGGAGGCAAAAGTGCAAGAATTAATAAAGTGGACACAAGGTCACATGATCGTAATTAGTATTCATTCAAATTTACTAAGCTTTCAAAATATGCTCCATTTATGGTAGCAGACTCCCGAGCTAAAACGAGCAAGTTCATATCTAATGTTTAAGATTTGGTATCCAAAGAGTGCAACATGGATACTCTTGTTAAGGAAATGGATATCTCCCACTTGATAACCTATACAGAGTAAATAGAAGAAGAGAAGTTCAAGGAATATGCCAAAGATTCCAAAAGGGATTGGATGGATGGTGGTATATTCTCTCACCAAAGGAGTGGAGGCCATGATAGATTCCAAGGTGGTCAAAGGAAAGTTAACCAAGTGTCAACTAAAACTCCTCCTCCCAAGTTTAGTAAAGAAAAGGGAGCCAATCAAAAACCCCAAGGAGGATCGAGTGTGCAAGCTTCTAGGGAGCCAATAAAAAACCCTCAGGACGATCGAGTGCACAAGCTTCTCTAAATTGTGCTAAATGAGGAAGGCCTCATAAGGGTGAGTGCTTAGCCAGCTCCAATACTTGCTTCAAATGTGGCAAGCTCAGAAAACATGCTCAAGATTGTAGGAGTTGCGGTACTAGGACTCAAGTTCAAGGTGGACAAGCTCAAGGTACCCCACGTACCAATAGGTTTTGTGCTCTTCATGGACACCAAGAAGTAAAGGAAGTTCCAAATATGGTTATCGATATGTTAAAAGTTTATGATTTTGATGCATATGCATTATTAGATCTAGGAGAAAATTGCCTTTTGTAACTCCATTCCTTTCCTTATAGATTCAGTGCATGTCCTGAAGTTCTAAACGAGCCTTTTTAAGTTTGTAACCTCATAGGAAAGTCTATTATTGCACATAGGGCCTACAAAAATTGCCCCATGTCTATCTTACATAAGGTTGTCCCTTCTGACCAGGTGGAACTCTCTATGGTTGATTTTAAGGTCATACTAGGGATGTATTAGTTGCATGGTTCATATGCTTCTATAGATTGTCTAGCTTGTAGGGTCAAATTTCAATTTCCAATTGAGTATATTCTTGAGTGGAAGGGTAGTAGTTCTTAATGTAGAGCTTAGTTTGTCTCTTACCTCAAATCCTGGAAAATGATCTCTAAGGGGAGTATACACCATCTAGTAAGGGTTAAATATGTCACTTCTAAAGTGCCCTCTCTTGAGTTGGTTCCCATTAAGTTATATACAATTAGTATGTTTAGACTATGCTCCAAATGACTTCCCTAACATCTTTTTGAAAGAGTTACCCAGTGTTTCTCATGAAAGGAAAATAGATTTTGGTATAGACCTTTTGCCTGACACTCAACCTATCTCCATTCCTCCTTATAGAATGGCTCTAGTGGAGTTTTAGGAGTTTAAAAGCAATTGAGGGATTTGTTGGACAAGAGTTTCATTAGACTTATTAGGCCTCTATGGGGTGCCCCAATATTGCTTGTAAGGAAAAATGATGGTCATTCTGAATGTAAATAGACTACCGGCAACTCAACAAGGTCATCATTGAGAAAAAATATCCACTCATAAGGATAAATGGATTATTTGATCAACTACAAGGAGCCAAGATCTTTTCTAAGATTGACTTGTAGTCCAGATTTCACCAACTAAGGGTGAGGAAGAGTGACATTCCTAAAACTACTTTTCGAACAAGGTATGAGATTCAAATTTGCAGTAATATCTTTTGGCGTAACTAATTGATGAATCCATATTTCAGACTAATTTTGGGGATAGATTGCAAAGAAATATTTCCCTTAGTTAGCTATTAATTCCAACTTCTAACAAATATATGTGCTATGACAGGAAATGGAGTTAAAAATGTACAAATGGACAACACATGGTGAAATTATGGAAAGTGAACAAAAGTGCAGAAAGGAGGTGAAAAGCGGTGTGACCAACATACTCGTTGATCTGCCAACCACTCATGGAGATCGCCTATCATTGCAATAGCTAGTTATCTAGGTCAAGTCAAAAAGGTGGTCAGATTTGATATTGCAAAGCATACTTGGTGCACCAGGGAATTGCACAATTGACTGCCTAAAGTTGCATTATAGAAATCCCTAAAATACTTATAAAACGGCGATACGATGAATATTTTAGTGCATCACCAAATTGGATTGATAATGCAAGGAGTCATGACCTAATGTTCTAGTGGAGGAAACCTTATAAAGATGCATAGAAAAGCGATATAGTACACATTCGGTGCATTGCAGGAATGCTCGACGATGGTCGACCTTGACCGCCGAATGATATTTCGCTTCATAAACTTTCACACATTTGCATAGAGTATATAAAAAAATTTAGAATTGACATTGTACATTATCTGTTCATTCCATATCAGAACAATTAGTCTATAGTAGTAGTACATAAAATGTTTCTCTTAGAGTACAAGAGGAGTAAGGGATTTTAAATCTTTTGGGCATCAAATTGGAGAAAAATAGCTAGTGGTAATCAATTGATTCGTACTCAATCTTGTTACCTATAACTTCTACTTCTATGTATGGTACTCAATCTCTAATTTCTAGCATGTGTGGCTAAAACACCCTTGTTAGGAGTATGTAATTGATATGGCGCTTTGATTTATTTATTGAGTCTGTGATATCTTGACTTATCTAGAGTTGATTTAGGTGAAGTTATATTTAGAAACTTGGGGTTTTTCCTTGGATCTCTAATTGTTACCTTAGCCGGAACTATTAGAATGTGGAATGGATATAATGGTCAAAAATCTCTTAGGGTTTTAGTTGAAGTCCACAACCATAGATTCAACGGTCAAGGTATTAGGGGTTTTGTGGAGACTTCTTAGGCCAAGTGTGTCATTAGCAGTCGGTGTGTGATTTCATAGCTAATTCATATGAAACACCGAAGTATCATAGCTGACTTGAGTTACAAACAACCTAGCCTATTCACTTAATATTGACTCATTTAGTCAAGTATCTAGACCCATTTGGTAGATTGATTTCCAGATTTGTACATCCCTAACATTTCCTGTAATAGTTTTTTAAATCACTAATTAGAACTCATTTAGCTGAACTCTTATTTTGATTATTGCAAACCCTTAGATCCTACAATTACTTGGACCAGTGATTCACGTACACCTTGACTAATGATTCCCTGTGTTATGGACCCCAGTCTCTTAAGTTGAGTTATTATGGTGATGATGACTTCGCCTTCTTCCTTTGAGTAGTCAAGTTTAGCAACATCAAAAATGGCACCATTACCGGGGAATCGGCATGCTCATATTATAAGTGTTTGTTGAGCTTTTTTCTTGTAGATAGAATTCTTTTTACTATTTTCTTTTTGTTTTTGTTGTTCAACAATAGGTGTAAAGATTGAGGATGATGAAAGCATTCATGGTGAGAATGTTGGAGGCATGAATAGTATGCATGATGTTAAATGGGATCATGTTGGGAGCATCGATGCTATCCAACTACCCTAATTGGCCAGAGGAGATAATTTTTATGTAATGAGCACCATGTTGCAACTTCTCAAACTAAAAGGATTGTTCAGAGGGCTCGACCACTAAGATCCTCATGAACACTTAAGTAACTTTGTTGATGTATGTTTCCCATTCAACTTTAGAGGAATTAGTCAGGAAGCCATCTGAATAAGGATATTTCCTTTCTCTATTACCAGAAAGGCATTGAGGTGACTAACAAAGCTACCTTGTGATTCTATTACTTAATAGAAGGATTTGAATAATGAATTCCTTGAGAAATTTTTCCATCACTAGAAGATGATAAAATTGAGAAGAAGTATTCAGAACTTCATGCAGCTAGAAGGTGAGCCATTACATGAAACATAGCTCCAATTTTGGAAGTTCTTGCTCCAATGTCCTAACCATGGAGTTTTGAACCATTTGCTCTGACAAAACTATTATGTGAATCTTGACACTGGAAACTAATGAGTCCATATGTCGGACTCATTCTATAGTTAATTGCAAGGAAACATTACCCTTAGTGTGCTTATAAATAGAATTGCGAAAAACAATGCATTTGCTATGACAGTGAGTGGATGTAAAAGTGCATAAAAGGGAAAGACTTGGTTGAATCTTAGAATGTGAGCAAAAGTGCGAAAGGTAGTGAAAAATGACGTCACTGACATCCTCGGCGATCCACCGAACTCTCAGGAAGATCATCTAACTATGAAGCAACCAATGTTCCAGATCAAGTCAAGAGTATGGTCAAAATCAATGTTGCAAAGCATACTCACTAAAAGCCAAAGAGTACAAGTGATCACCTAAGTTGCAGTGCCCAAACCCCATAACACCGATAGAGAGATGATATAGAGAATATTTTTGTACATTATCGAATTAGATAGGCAGAGAAAAAAGTCATCACCTAATATTGCAATGGAATGAGCCTTATGAAGATGCACTAGAAAGTAGTCAAGTGTACATTCAGAGCATTGCCTGAGTGCTTGGCAATGGTCTTCCTTGACCATTGAACAACATTTTACAATACAAACTTTCACATATTTCATAGAATACAAGGGAGGTTAGGGTTTTAAAGCTTTTGGTCATCAAATTAGAGAAGATTGGCCAGTTATAATCAATTGATTTGTACTCAATCTTGTTACCGATGACTTCTGCTACTATGTATAATATTCAATCTTTAATTTCAAACATTTGTGGCTAAAACTCCCATGTTGGGGGTATGCTTTTGATATGGTCTTTAATTTATTTATCGGATCTGTGATATCTTGACTTATCTGTAGCTGATTTGGGTGATTTTATATCTATTCCCTGGTTTAATGTATAAATTTCAAGGTTGCAAACACGGGGATTTGTTTAAGATATTTGAATATTTCCTTAGCTGGAACTATTAGAGTGTGGAATGGATATAATGGCCAAAAACCTTCTTAAGTTTCAGTCGACATCCACATTTATGAATTCAATGGCCAAGATAGTAGGGGATTTTCTGTGACTTCTTATGCCAAACGTGTCCTCAACAGTCTATGTGTGATATGTTAGTTGATTCAACGAAACATTCATATATCATAGGTGATTTTGGCTACAAGCAACCTATTATTTTCATTCAACAACAACTCATGTAGTCAAGTATCTATACCTATTTGATAAATTAATTTCCTCATTTGCATATCCCCAACATCTTCCCTTAATAGTTGTTTAATTTGTTAATTGGAACTTGTTACCTGAACTTTGTTTTGATTATTGGAACCCCTTAGATCCTACAATTACTTGGTCCAACGAGTCAGTTTTCCTTAAACAATGATTCCTTATGGGATCAACCCCCAATCACTAAAGTTGGGTTGTTATGTTGACAATGACCAAGCTTTTGCCTTTGAGTAGCCGGTTGAGTGACATAGAAAATGGTGCCATTGTCGTGTTCATACTGAAAGTGTTTGTTGAGCTTTGTTCTTGTAGTTAGAATGCTTTTTACTATTTTCTTTTTCTTTTTGTTGATTGAACAATAGGTGTAAAGATGAAAGATGATGAAAGCATTTATAGTGAGGATGTTGGGGACATGAACGGGATGCAAGATGTTAATTGGAATCAAGTTGAAGCACCGATGCTATCTAACTATCCTCATTGGCTGGAGGAGTTAATTTCGATGTAACGAGGACCATGTTGCAACTCCTCCAACTAAATGGATTGTTTGGAGGGCTTGGCCACGAAGATCCTCATGAACACTTGAGGAACTTTCTTGATGTGTGACTCCCATTCACCTTCAAGAGAGTGAGCCAGGAAGCTATTTGGCTAAGGCTATTTCCTTTCTGAATCATCGGAGAGACAATGAAGTGGCCAGCAGTGTTACGTCGTGATTCTATTACTTCATGGGAGGAGCTGCAAAATACATTCATAGAGAGTTTTTTTCCTCCCTTGAAGATGATTAAATTCTGAAAAAGTATTAAGAATTTCAAGCAGCTAGAGGTGGCCCGTTGCAAGAAACATTGCTCCGATTTTCAGAAACTCTTGCTTCAATTCCCTAGCTATGGAGTTTCAGAACACATTCTCTTGAAATTCTTTTATGTGAGTCTTGACACTATAAATAAAGGAGTAGTTGATCAGTTAGTGGGAGGAGCTTTAATGACCCAATCATTCACTGAATCCTGTAATCTCTTATATGGTATAGCAAAAATTAATAGAGCTTGGTACACAAAAGATGACATAGTACCTTTAAGCAATAGAGGCCCAACCAAGGAGCATCTTGCTAAAGACTAAGAAGGGATGAGAACATGGTCAAGGCGTTAACTTAGCTTGATCTTTTGACCAAGCACGTCATGGGAGGAAATCGCAAGAGTGTGAATGTTGTAGGAGCTACCGGAGAGGTGATGTTTGAAGGTTCACCATTTGAAGATGGTTACAATGAAGAATGTCATTACATGAGAAACAAAATGATAGGTTATCGGCCGACATTTCAAGGCCACCTGGGGATAAAGGTTGGAACAACAACTTCGGATGGCGAGATCAAGCATGGATTGATCGACCTCATGTTAGGGGATGGAAGAACTATGAGGGAGATAGGTACATTCCACCACATGATAGGGTGCAGGCTACTGAACAAGTGGTTAATCAAGAGAATCCTCGAATCGAGAATATGCTTCCCAAATCTTGAGTATAAAGGAGGCCTCAGATAAGGTCCTAAAGGAAATGAAATCTAATTTTTCTCAATTGATTCAAACTGTGACATCTCATTTGGCATCCATTAAACATTTAGGTACTCAACTTTGAAATATTTCAGCTTATTTTAATCAATTCCCTAAGAGTGATTAACCCAGTAAAACGACGGCTAATCCAAAAGGAGTAGTGCTTAGCCATAACTACTTGAAATGAAAAGTTTGTTGAAGGCACTAAACCATCACTTCTTGTTGAGGAAAGCTTTAAAAAGGTGGAAGAAAAAGAAAATATGTTTTTTGTTGAGGATGATGAGCAGGAGGGCCTGGTTTTAGGTGATAATGTTCTTGACGATCTCGAGAATGATAAGAAAGAGAACCGTGGGGATAATGTAGTGAAACCCAAGAACACACTCCCCAAAAATTCAAGTCAAGCTATGAGGCCGTAAACATCTCACGTCAAAGTTAATCTTCCATTCCCATAAAGGTTAACGAAGAAAGAGAAGGATGCTAAATATCAAAAGTTTCTTTCTTTGTTCAATTCTTTGTCAATAAATGTTTTCCTTGTGGAAGCATTAATTTATATGCCAGGATATGCTAAGTTCATGAAATAATTGGTGACAAAGAAGAGGATGCTTGAATATGAGATAGTTAAAGTGTTTTAAATTGCAGGCAATCCTAACATAAAAGTTGGTGACAAAGAAGGAAGACCCAGGGACGTTCACCATTCTTTGCATAATAGGAACTTCAAAGTTCAGTAAAGCATAAATCTCATGCCCTAGCTATTTTTGATGAACTGGGTTTTGAAACTCTTTCACCAACTACAATGTAGCTGCTCATGGTTGATAGGACTACCAAAAGACTAGTGGGAATTTTATAGGATGTGTTGGTGAAGGTGAATAAATTTATCCTCCTGCATATTTTATGATTTTGGGGAGGCCATTATTAGGCACCGGCCAAGCTGTGGTTGATGTTGTGAGTGGAGATTTGAAATTTAGAGTGAATGGTTAGGTGGTTGATTTGAACATATGCAAAGAATTAGAACTGGGAGATGATCCTATGGTATTGTTATTAATGGACCAGTCGATGGAAACTTGAAGTGAAGAGGAATGACATCGTGCCACGATGTTAACTAAGGCACTACTTGGGAGGTAACCCAAGGTGAGTATTTTACTACTTTTTAGTTTGAATAATGGGTATTGAATTATTCAGGGTTGTCAAGAAAAATGGGAGTGGTAAATTGATCAGGGTAACCAAGAGGGTCTACTTGGCATATCGCCATGTCATATTGGCGATAAAAAGTTTAATTGTACGTTGGGTCTAGTGGTGACTCTGGAGGTTTTATAAAATTTGGCAAACAAAATTTCCAATTAGTGAATCACCGATTCTTGTTGGCGATGGTTAGTTTCACAGCACTTCGAGGTAGAAGGCAAGGTAAGCTAACTATGAAAAAGGGTGGTCCTTAGCATGCTTGGCAGCGCCAATCATGAGAGGAGGTTGATGTGCTGTCAAACTACATCACTTTTGATGCTTAAAACTTAGAATTTCGTCTGTTCTCAATGCGATGTTAGTTGATTTTATGTGTTTTTGTATTTATGATTACATGATTACAGGTTGGCCATGATTTTGGGGAAAGTTGCTAGTTTTTGCTCTTATATGAGACCCTCTATGAGTTATAGACCATTCTACGGGTCGTAGGGATGTTTTGTGAAGATTTTCGGTGAGCAATTGATTTTTGAAGCACATTCTATGAACATGGAGACAAGCCGTAGAAACGTTTATGAGTCATAGAAGAGAATTCGTTCCATGAAGGTCAGAGAAGTGGACTTGTAAGAATGACTCAAATGAAACCTCCTTTACAAATTGTAAACCACTTTACAAGTCATAGAGGGGTGTCATAGAGTTGAAGTCCAAAATTCGAACAACTGAGTACGAGAACCTGATTGTTGGTCGTAATACGGGTTGTAAAGAGCTTTTGCATGGCATGCCAACCAATTCTCCTATTTTCTTTAGGACAAGGATTTCATTATTAAAAATAGGTCTTTCAGGTTATTTTTCATTATTTTTTACCAAATCCTCAGAGAACTCAATATTTTGAGAGAGAAAATTGTCAGAGAGTCCTGGAGAACACTTTTGGTGAATTTGATTTTAAAGCTTGTGTTTCTTATTGATATTAGATTGCTTTTTCTTAAATGAATTATGTAAGTGTTCAATTATGTCTTCTGAATTCATAATTTTTGCATTTGGAAATAGCTTGTGTGACTAATTCCACAACTAGTGTTGTGGGAACCACAAAGAACTAACAAATTAAAATCGGATAATTTATAATTCATGGAAGGTGTATATACATGTATTAATTAAATCTCTTCATTTTGCATGTTTTCTAGTGGTGGCAAACATTAGAACCTCCCTAGTGTTACTGACTGAAGTAAGGTACTAATGAATAGGAAAAGTGAATAATTAACAACATTCGAATTATGTGTTTTCATCTAATCAACCGTACTGGGCCAAGGGAAGGTTATACTAGGACTAATAGATAATGATTAGTAATGCATACTATGGAGATAGGCCAAGTCACAAAGTGAAATGTACCTGTCACCTTTTACCAAAGGGCTTGGTGAACCTAAATTATCATCCAGCATTATACACTAGAAAAGAATTAGGTTATCCCATGATACTAAGTTGAGGAATCATGTGAAACACAATGCCCTAGTTGCTCTCCATTATTTACTTGTCTCTTGTGATAGCTAGTCAGTTTACTTTTCTCATTGATTATTGTAACCCCCTCCCCTTGGGGAAGTAAGTTGGTTAATTACTTAGATTGCAAATTGTGAATTTTCTTGCATCTACGTATTCCCTATGGGATTGATCCCAACCTTGGTTAGGTTGTATATATTTATTGTGACCATTTTATCGTCTAAAAAGGAGGTATAACTTGGGCGACATCAAGTTTGCGGCACCGTTGTCGTGGAATACAGCTAGACTTAGTGAATTCATTAGTAATTCATGTGTGAATCCTTCGTTCCTTTATTTTACTTTTATTTGTTTTTTTGTTGTTTTTTTAGAGTGTAGTTGTAGTGTATGCCCAAACTCGGAGTCAAGGAAATTCCTTAACTCTGCTTGATCCAAACATCCATAGAATACTAAGAAGAATGGCCCAAGGCAATGACAACATGACGGCTAATATAGCTCTGAACAGAAATACCAAAGAGGATTATAGGAATTAGAACCCATCTCCTTTGGAGGAAATTTCACAACCTCAAGATTTCAGCGCCAATGTTTACCAGTGGAATCAATACAAGTTGAATCCCATGGCTATGGAGGTGACTGGATCTATTGTGTTGCCACTACTACCAATATACACAAAGTTTACAGTCTCGAGTGGGTCACTTCTGATGTTGCATAACCATAGGCTATTTCTGAGCTTACCATCGGAGGATCCTCATAGAGACCTACACAATGTGGCATGTGTCTATAAGAGTGTGATGGAACATATAATCTATCTATGGATGTGATGGAACTTCGTGTCTTCCTATTGTCTCTGATGGGAAATGTTGCATCATGGCTATCTGAACTCCAATAGAATTTAATCGCTAGTTGGGTAGAATTGTAGAGGGCCTTCATAGCAAGGTATTTCCTTAAACGACATAGGCTAAAGTTGGAGGAAAAAATCAACAACTTTAAGCAATTCCCTAGTGATTCAATCCATGTTGCATGGGAATGGTTCAATAGATGCTTGAGGAGTGTATCAGGCCATAAAATTTTGGGAATGTCCTGGTGGAGAATTTTTATGGAGCTCTAGATGCAAATACTCAAGCATGTGGTGATGCCCACTTGGGATGTTTGTTCGTAGAACAACCATATGCAAAAATTTCTGAGCAGCTGAACATGGTGGCTAAATCGAACCATGTATGTAAGCCATGAATAGACATCCAACAAATCATTCGATTACCACTAATATGAGTTCAGATCAAGCAAAAATAAATGTGGATATCCTTAGTGTGCTTGCTCAAAACAGAGCTAATCTAGAGGTGCTAATAAAGCAAACACAAGAAAGCCACCAAATCGATCGTCGAAGCCTTAAGGATGACAATGTTAATAGATGTACCCCTTATAATCGTGATATGAGACGTAGAGACTCTAAAATTGAGGAGATTCTTGACCAATTGTTAAAAAGAGTGGACGCACAAGGTGAGACGTTGAGGGAGAATAAGTCTGACATTGCCAAGATAAACCATAAACCGGAACAGAACATTGTGGCAATCAAACAACACAATTGATAGTTCGGACTTGTGTTAATGCAACTGGATCAGATTCAAAGAAGTATGATGACAAGCGCCAAAGCTCTAGGTCGAAAGGATATTGATGGACACTCAAGGGAGGCAAAGTTTAGCGTTAAAGAAGCACTAAAGCTGGAAGAAGTAGAAGTACTCCAACTATCTATCTCATGCTGCGACAATAAATCAGCCACTACATGGGAGGCAACCCAAGGAACCCTGGCATTTAGGTTCCCATGTATGCTTTTTGACCCTTTATGTTTTATTTTGTTTTGAGTTTATGCATTGGGGAAATGCACATCATTTTCGATGGATTGTGGGTATTTATGGGCCTTAATGAAGTCTCATTGTCTGTTAAACTGACACATTTAGGATATTTAGATATCATTTGTAGCATATAGTACCAACACTTGTGGCATATATCATGTTTTTGTGTTTTGTTTGAAAAATGATACCCACCAAAAATTTTGGCTAAGTAGTTAAATAGCAACCATGCATGTTTAGGTATATGACAATATCTGTTCTGATAAGTGAGAATGCATTGAGATAGAAAGCATGATCAATGACTCTATTGTTGATAATTTATACAGTGCCTTGTGAGTGTGAACATAAGTTGATAAATTCATGTGTTGTGTGCTAATTCAGAACTTGCCTTATTATTCTACATTAAATTGTAGATTAATTGGAGTAGGAAAGGATCTTAGGTCATTGCTCTTAAATAAGCCCACTTTAGCTTGAAAATGACCAACCAAATCAATGATATAATCCGTTGTTACAAATGTTTGAGCCTAACATTTACCTATTCTTTGAAAACATCTAATTAACCTGGCCTTATTGGTTTCAAAATCCTGAAATTGGCCCTATTCTTCCCTTGAACATTGTGCACCTTGACCGAGGCAAAAAGCGTAAGTTAAGAGCGACTACCAAAAGTGGCCCTGGTTTAGAGGATTTATATTGTACACCTCAACAAAGGCTAAAAGCCTAAGTTGAGGATGGCTGGTGTAAGGGTGAAACACAAAAAATATGGGGGTGAGCTAAGAGTACGGAGATAAAGAAAAATCATGTACTGGGTGCAAGAAAAAATAATTGATGCCTTAATTAGAGATAAAAAGCAAAATGAAGTGTGAAAAGAAGGCAAAAAGCTAAAAATTGAAAAGAAAGCACCCATAAAATCTTGACAGAGGAAGAAGGGAGAATAAGGTGAAAGTAGCAAAGTTGGTACGTGATGTTCTATTAACATACAACACATTTGATTCCTAAAATAAGGAATTTTGTAAGTTCTTAATGCGAATTTTTATGATTTTTATGTATTTTTGTGTTGTTATTTCAGAAAAGGTAGGTTGCCATAATTTTGGATAAAAATTACAAATTTTGCTGAATCCTAGGACATACGAGCTCACATACGAGTCGTAGGCCAAAATACGAGGCGTACAGTGATCTCATAGCAAGAAACAGAGATCGAAAATCAGAAATCTGCTAAGTGGATGTCAGTCTTATGTGGCCATCCTACGAATCATAAGTCTTGAAATGACTCGTATAGGTGGACTCGTAGCAGGAAATATAGAGCTAAAACTTTGGACTAAAAACTGAAGGCTTAGACTACAAGAGCGGCATATGAGTCCTAGCTTGAGCAATGAATCATACCAGTGGGTCATACCAGTTGAATCTAAAATGCCAAGAACTTGATACGAGACCCCAATTACGACTCGTAGGTCACTCTACGATCGTACATGCGAGACAAACCAGATGTCAGCTGTCTTTTCTGTGTAATTTTTTAGGGTAAATTTGTTAACAATATAAAAATACTTTAAGTTAAGGTTTTATAGGGGAGATTTGAAATTCTAGACATTGAATATCATTTTTTATTATTCTCTAAAGATTTCTTGAGGGTTTTAGCTTAGATTTTATTTCTCTTGGAAAATCCACTTTTGGGGAGTACAAATCCCATATTGTTTCCATTCTCAATATATCACTTTTGTGGTTTGCAACTTGTGATTCTATCATTCTCTATTGCTTTGGGTGAAACTCTCAATTATGTCTTGTCTTAGCATTTTTGTTGGTTTTTCCTTGACCATAAGTAGTTAAACACCCACAACTTGGGGGTGTGGGAACCATGGGTAATTGGCTTGAGATGACCTAGATTATTACATTTCTATGATTGGGGTTTTTACATATATTGTCTATTTCTCTTCATCATGATTGTTGTTTGGTGGTAGCCAATACCAAACCCCGCCTACTATCACGATCCCGACCAAGGTACTGACGAATAGGAAAAGAGAAGTAGATGAAAAAATTCGATTGATACGTTCTAATCTATTCAACCAAAACTGACAAAGGGGAGATGGATTGGGACAATAGGTAACGATTAGCTGGCATACCATGGTTGTCGACCAAGCGCAATGGTGAAATTCGACCTTCACCTTTAAAAGATGGCAGGAAGAACCTAAGTCACCATCCTGTATGTGAATCTCCAATTGTAGTTATGTTGTCTAGGGTAATTGAGTCACGAACCATGGAGAACATAATTCTCAAGTTGTCTATAAAATTGAGTGTTTTCTCGTGTCATAGTGTAGTGTTTATCTTTGTTGTTATTTCTAATATCACAGAAACTCCCCTCCCCTTATTTAGAGATTCTTGTTATAGACACTCGAAATGATTAATAGTGAATTCCTGCAGTCAAGTGTTATATTCCCTGTGGATTCGACACTTACCTATGGTTAGGTTAATTACTAACAGTGACTGCTTTCTTATTGGAGCGTGAACATCACAAAAAATTATGGCACCATTTCCGGGGAATATAACTAGGTTTTGACTTGAATTCACTATTAGTCAGTTCAAGTATTAATTTCTAAACTCTCTTGTATTTTACTTTTGTTTTTATTTTTCTTGTTTGATTCTAATTGCAAGGTGTACAGGGTTGTATACCCAACACAAGAAGGCAAGGCAATCCCTTAGCTCCGATCAATTTTGGATCCATCGACTATTTAGAAGAATGGCTCAAGTGTATAAGGATATCGTAGTTGAGGAAGTAATAAATATGAATGATGATATGGGAAGAGAGGAAAATCCACCACCAAGGGATAACAGGCCACAATATAGGGACTTCAACGAGAATGCTTGTGGGTGGAACTAATATCGGTTGAACCCTATGGCCATGGATGTTACTGGTGCTATAGTGTTGCCTCCATTATCGGCAGACGCTAAATTCTCAATGTCAAGTGGATTACTTCAAATTCTCCAAAACCATGGGTTATTCGTAGGGCTAGCTGTAAAGGATCCCCACTGTCATCTCCATAATATGGTTTTTGTTTGTAAAAGTGTAATGAGGACATAAAATCTTTCTCTTTATGTCGTTGGTTTACCGATTTTTCCATTGTCACTGACTGGGAATGCAGCTATATGGTAGTCTGAGTTTCGTCCTATTACAATAACAAATTGGGCAGAGGTTCAAAGAGTATTTCTTGAAAGATATTTCCCAAGATCTAAGAAGCTAAAGCTCAAAGATCAAATAAACAACTTTGAGAAATTCTCGGGTAACTCTATTAGTACAACATGGAAGAGATTTACCAAATTCTTAAGGATGGTCACTGATCACAAGATTGTTGATGATGCCTTGGCTGAGATTTTCTATCAGGCCTTTGACGAGAATAGTTAAGCTTTCGCCGACATAATCATGGGAGGCATGTTTCTTGACCAACCTTTTACATTGACAACCGCAAGGATGGAGCAAGTGGTTAAAACCAACTAAGCTTAGGGTCAATGAGAGCGAGGTGCAATGAAAACTTCTTGTGCAATTAACAGTTACAATGAGCAAGCAAAGGTCAACGAAGAGATCATGGAGCAACTTGCTCAACTTCACACAAATATAGACTTGGTCTTGAAGCAAAACCAATAAAGTGTCAAAGCGGTCACTCACCAACCTCTTAAGGCTCCCATCTATGAAGATCTATTCTTTGATGAAGATGCTTGTTTTGTGAATAATCAAGAGGCGGGTTTCCGGAATAACCCCCAAGGGTCCAACTCAGATTATTGGAGGCAAAGTTCTGAGAATCAACATTGGAGCTACAACCATGATGGTGCTTATAAATATAATTGAGGTTGTTAATAAGAAAGAGAGAGGGTACTGGATGCAAAATGGGGTAGAAGAGATGGTTTTAGGAATGGTCTTTATGTGCCGCCCCACAACCGTGACCATGCCAAGTATTTCTAGGCTTGAAGAGATGTTTGACACGTTGTTGAAGAGAGACGACCTCCAAATTGAGACCTTGAAGGTAATGAAAGTGGATATTTCAAGTATTAACCAAAAAGTAATGTCTTACTCAGTGGCGATTAAGCAACAAGAACAACAATTTGGGCAAGTTTCTTTGCAATTGAACCAAGGACAAAAGGGCAGATCACCAAGCATTACGATTCAAAATCCTAAAACTGAAGGGCATTACATGGCAGTCATGACTCGAAGTGGAAAAAGAACCATAGATCCCCCTATGCCAGTGATTACGGATGAATTTGATAAGAGGGGTATTGGTGATGAAGTAGTAGTTAAGTGAGAAGGTCCGGATATTGCTAGGATGCAAAGAAAAGAGGTAAGGGAGCACGAAAGGATGAATTCAATTCCAAAGCCTCCTCCTCCTTTCCCTCAATGGCATAAGAAACAGGAAGAGGAGGGAAAATTCAAACACTTCCTCTCGATGTTGAAGTAACTATCCATCAACATCCCCTTTCTAGAAACTTTGGAGAAGATGTTCGTGTACGCCAAATATTTGAAGGATTTGGTGACAAAAAAATGCACTTTGAGCCAAAAGTTCTCATAAGAGCTCCAATAATAGTGTGATCATGACCAAATGCCTTGTTAAAAAACAAGAGTACCTCGGTGCATTCACCATCCCTTGCACCATTGGTGATGTTCAATTTGCAAGAGTATTATATGACTTAGGAGCGAGCATCAATATAATGCCTCTTGTCGTATTCAAAAAGCTTAGGCTTGGCACTCTAACCATGACAAGAATGTGATTGCTCATGGCAGATTCAACCATCAAAAAGTCGAAGAGAATACTTATTGATGTTCTTGTTAAAGTTGATAAATTTATCTTTCTTGCGGATTTTGTCAACCTTGATTGTGAGGTTGATTTTGAAGTGCCCATTATTTTGAGATGACCATTTGTGGCTACTAGGAGAGCTCTCGTACATATAGATTTGGGTCAACTTCGGTTTAGGGTCAATGATGCAGAGGTAGTGTTCGACATCTGCCAATCAATGAAACACCCAAATGAATTGAAGAGTGAGGTTTAGACCCTTGATGAATGCTAATACTAGATGAAGACATAGTCGAGACACGATGTTAAATAAGGAGCTTCTTAGGAGGTGATGTGTTATCAAAATACAGCACATTTGAGCCATTTTTTCATTCTGAAACTCTCAAAAATTGTCTCAAATACCCTCCAAAATATCATCTAATACCCCATTAAAATTCAAGAATCTCAAGAATTTGCTTTAGATTTCAAGAACCCAATCCAAGCCTCAAGTCTTCCTCAAATTTTTCTTCAATAAGTCCAAGGTTTAGTTATTTGGGTCTTTATCCATGGGTCATTTCTCTAATGGAGCCCATCTCTCTCGTTTTTTTATGAAATTTCATGATTTCAACATTAATTTCATAATAGGTACTTGATGTGCTGTCAAAATACAACACATTTGAGGCCTAAAATAAGGGATTTTGTGAGTTCTTAAAGAGACTTTTTATAGTTTTTATGTTTTTTTGTGTTGATATTGCAGAAAAGATAGGTTGTCATGATTCGGAAGAAACATTGCAGATTTTGCTGTAGCATAGGCCATACGAGTCATCCAATGAGTCATAGCCCAAACTACGAGTCGTAGGACGTGTCATAGCAGGAAACAGAGACCAAAAGTTCAGAAACCTACCAAGTGAAGTTCACTCCTACGAGGCCACCCTATGAGTGTATGTCATACGATGACTCATATAGGTGGGACCATAGCGATAATCATACAGCTAAAATAATGGACTAAGAAGCTGAAGACCAAGGCTACAAGACCAGCGTACGAGTCCTCGTACTAGTAAGTCATACCAGTGAGGGCCAAAATGCCAAGACCCTGATATGAGACCCCGACTACGACTCATAGGCCACCCTACAAGTCATATCTGTGGGACGTCCTAGATGCCATCTATCGTTTTTGCATTATTTTTAGAGTTATAACTTATACACTATAAATAGTTTAAGTAGGGTTTCATTTTAAGAGAGTTGACATTTGTGAATATTTTTTGTCTTGTTCTTGAGCTCTAAACTATTTTCTCAAGAATGTTTTTAGGTTTCCAATCTTAGATTAGTATTTTCTGTTTGAAAAACCCTTTTATGGGGAATTGCAAATCTTGTGCTACACACTTTGGAATTTATCGATCTTGTGCCTTTTACTTGCATTTTTGTTTGTTTTATGTTAGCTATGAGTATCTAAGCACCCCTAACTTGGGTTGTGGAAACCATGGGTATTTTGACAAGAAATAACCTAGGTATTATGCATTTCTATGATTTGGGTTTTGCATGTACTGTCTATTTTACTTTGTTATTAATATTTTTGGTGGTGTCCAACACCAAATCCTGCCTACTATCATGATCCTGACCAAAGTAGTGATAAATAAGAAAAGAGAATCAGATGACATGATTCAGTTGATGTGTTCCCATCTAATCAGTCAAACCTAACCAAGGGGAGGTTGACTGGATAATAGGTAATGGTTAGTTGGCACGCCATGGTAGCTGACCAAGAGCAATGGTGAAATTTGACATTCACCTTCACAAGAGGGCTGGAAGAACCTCAGTTACAGTTTAACATGCAATTCACCAATTTTAGTTATGTTATCTAGGGAATTTGAGTCAACGAATAATGGGGAACACAATTTTAGGTACTTGAATATTGCCTAATTGTTCGGGTCCGGTTAACGAATACACCCTGGTCCCTACGAATTGCGGTCTTTGCCCCAACCTGTCTTGCTTGCTTCGCACCTAAACTATTATACCTTCCCCAACTGCTTGGGGAGCATACTTGACAGGAGATAGGCACAGGCGGTAGAGGGGTCCCCCACTTCGATTCCTACCCCGTTAGCATCTACAATCCTAGATCAGGTTCAAAGAAGGCTTTCGTTAGGTCTTTTCGGTCTTACACCCCGGTCTCGCTGAATTACATATCCCCTCTTCGCCAAACAGTCAGCAACTATAGACCTACTGCGGAGCTAACCCTTGTTCTATTGGTTTGGTGGTTGCTACCAAGACGATTTCTTTATGCCCATCAAAGGACCTTGAGATGCTAATCCACAAAAAAGGATAGGAGCAATTTATAAGAAGTCATATATAGAACGAGGGCAACCCGTGTAAATACATCGTGGGTTTACCAACCAAGAAAGCTATGGGAAAAAGACCAAAGATATCAGACGTTCGACTTGCATGTATTAAGCATATAGCCTAACTAGCATGATTGAGCCCTGCAGATTTAGTGATAGGGGGAGAATGAAAAGCCTAGTCAGCAAGCTACTCCGAAAAAAAGGTTTTCCCGTCTTCCACGCCTCATGCTAAGAAAGACAAGCTGAAAGCAAGATGCTCACTTTCACAGCAGAGCTGAAATCGGGAAGGGGAGAGGGGGGGGCAGGTTGGTTCGAGGACCCCTTGGTCAAAGGAGGGCTGGTGCCTAAGACTAAGAAAGTGCTTTCCTCCCTTCGGCGCATCACTCACTCAACCAAAGAGAAGGGGCGTAGCTGTTCATTTTGGAATTCAAAAGTGGAATTGCTCTATAGAAAGAAAAGAGAGAATTATGGCCGGGGAATGAATTCAAGTAAAAAGATTTGAACCTTTGCATGCCGGTACCAAAAACTATTGCCTTACCACTTGGCTATACTCCATAGGCCTATTTTGGACAGTAGGAACGGTGAACCTTGAAGCAGGGCTCCAGCCCGATCGAATAGCAGGTGGCACATGTCCTGGTTCTGGTTCTGGCTGATCCACCGACGTGCCCATTTCCGTAGACTTTTCACAATAGGAGGCTCGACCAACTATCAATCTAATCTCACTGGCACTGGGCATTCAGTTTTATGCATCCAGTGAAGCGAAGTCATTATTGAAGGAAATCAATGGCGGGTCGGTCAATTGCTCGCATTGGCAATCCTAAGCCAAATCCTGTTTTCTCAAAAGAAACAAAGGATCAGAAAAAAAGGATAGGTGCAGAGACTCAATGGAAGCTATTCTAACATATGGAGTTAAATGTGTTGGTAGAGGACTTCCCTGGGTATCAAACTCAATATCTCATTTCTCACCCCAGTTTCATACTAGATTGAATTACTTTTATTGCAGCCGGGCATGGGAACGAAATATCTCATTGTTGGGCCAGTTGTTCCCAAATTTGAGTGTTTTCTCTCTTTTTAATTAGTGTATATTTTATTTTTTCTTTTGAATCACAAACCCCCCCCCCCCGCCACCTACATCTAGAGATTGTATTAATAAATATTAGAAATGATTAGTGGTGAATTTTCATAGTCAAGCCCTATATTACCTGTGGCTTTGACCCTAACCTTGGTTAGGTTAATTACTGTAGTGGCGCTTTCTTGTTGGAGCGTGACCATAATCAAAATTATTGTACCATTTCCGAGGAATACGGCTAGGTTTTGACTTGAGTTTACTATTAATTAATTCTAGTGTTGATTTCTAGAATCTTGTGTATGTTACTTTTGTTGTTGTTTGTTTGAATGTACTTACAGGGCATGCTAGGTTATATCCCCAACACAAGTAGTCAAGGTAAACCCTTAACTCCAATTAATTTATAGATCCATCGAATTTTTCTAGATAATGGCTTAAGTGAACGAAGATGTTGCGATTGAGGGGGAGATAAATTTGAATGAGGAGGATATAGGAAGAGAGGAGAATCCACCAAGGGATAACAGACCTCAACATAGGGACTTTAACGGAAATGCTTATGGTTGGAACCAATACCAGTTAAACCCTATGGCAATGGATGTGATTGGCTCTATAGTACTGCCACATCTACCGACAGATGCTAAGTCCGTGGTCTTATGTGGATTGCTCCAAATTCTCCAAAATTGTGGCTTATTCACAAAGCTACCATCAGAGAATCCCCACCGTCATCTCTAAAATGTCATCGTTGTGTGCAAAATATTTATATTAATGCTATTGGATTGAGGGTGTTTCTATTGTCATTGACAGGCAATGCAACTAACTAGTTGTCTGAGCTTCCTCCAGGTACCATCACAAGTTGGCTGAGCTACAGAGGGTGTTCCTCAAAAGATATTTCACAAGTTCAAAGAAATTGAAGCTTAAGGAGCAAATTCACAATTTTGAGAAACTGCCTGGAGACTTTCTTAGCACTACATAGGAGAGGTTCACCAAATGCTTGAGAATAGTCCCCGATCACAAAATTGTTGATAATGCCTTGGTCGAGATCTTTTATAGAGCACTTGATGATAATAGCAAAGCTTGTGCCAACACGATCATGGGAGGTGTTTTTCTTGATCAATAATTTGAACTTGTTGTTGAAAGAATGGAACAAGTGGTGAGGACCAACCGAGCATGAGGCCAAAGTGATAGGGGTACAATGAAGAGTTCTTGTGTGGTTACCACGAATAATGAGCAAGCAAAGGTAAATGAAGAGATTATAGAGCAACTTGCTCAACTCCGTACAAGCATGGACTTGGTTTTAAAGCAAAACCAAGTAAGTGTACGAGCGGTGACGCACCAACTCCCAAGGACGCCAATTCATGATGATCAATTCTGTAATGAGGATGTATGTTTTGTGAGCAACCAAGCGGCGGGTTTCTGAAATAATCCTCAATGATCCAATTTGGATTATTGTAGGCAAGGTTCTCGGAATAAAGGTCGGAACTTCAATAGAGAAAGGGCATACAGGGATGGATATTATGAAAGAGAAAGAGTACCATATGCAGAATGGGGTAGAAGAGAAGGCTATAGGACTAGTCCTTGTGTGCCACCACATAACCATGATGTCGGATCAAGTAGTTCTAAGATTGAGGAAATATTCAATAAGTTGTTGAAGAGGGAAGATCACCATGATGAGACTTTGAAGGGGATAAAGACCGATAATTCAAGCATAAACCAGAAAATTGAGTCTCACTCCATGGCAATCAAGCAACTTGAACAACAATTTGGACAAGTGTCTTCACAGTTGAACCAATGTCTGAAGGCCACCTTACCAAGCAAGACGGTTCAAAATCCTAAGAATGATGGACATTGCATGGCCGTGATGACTTGGAATGGCAAAAGCACTGACCCTCCTATGCTGGTTGTTGATAGCAAGCTAACGGGTAAGAAAAAAACTCCAAGGACCATGGAAGTTGAGGAAGAAGAGGTTGGAGAGTAAGAGAAGGTAAAATCAACTCCAAAACCGCCTCCTCCATTCCTATAAAGGCTCAAGAAGAAGGAAGAACATAGAAAGTTCAAGCAATTCTTGTCGATGTTAAAACAACTATCCATCAACATCCCTTTCTTGGAAGCCTTGGAGAAAATGCCCGAATACGCCAAATGTATGAAGGATTTGGTTATAAAGAAACACAGTTTAAGCCAAGATCTCTCGCAAAAGCTCCAACGCTATCATGACTAAATTCCTAGTGCAAAAGCGTGAAGATCCCGGTGCATTTACCATCCCTTGTACTATTGGTGACGTTGAATTTACTGGGGAATTATGCGACTTGGGAGGTAGCATCCACCTAAAGCCTCTTCCTGTCTTCAAGAGACTTGGTCTTGGCACTCCTACCCTACGAGAATTAGGTTACTCATGGCCGATTGAACCATCAAAAAGCTTGAAGGAATCTTGGTGGATGTGGC
Source organism: Solanum ossicruentum (assembly GCA_025774065.1). Classification (NCBI taxonomy): domain Eukaryota; kingdom Viridiplantae; phylum Streptophyta; class Magnoliopsida; order Solanales; family Solanaceae; genus Solanum; species Solanum ossicruentum. Next base: position 14,260 of record JAOTQR010063521.1, on the reverse strand, counting down.
TATTAAAGTTGATAAATGTATTTTTCCAGCAAATTTCGTTATTCTTGATTGTCCCATTATTTTGGAAGACCTTTTCTAGCCACTGGGAGAGTACAAGTGGATATAGATTAGGGTCAACTCTGATTTAAGGTGAACAATGCTGAGGTGGTGTTCGATATTCACCAATCCATGAAACATCCGGATGCATTCAAGAGCAAGGTGTGGACCTTTGATGATTGTTGATGAAGGAAGATGACAAAGTCGAGCCACAACATTAAATAAGGTGCTTCTTGGAGGTAACCAAAGGTACACCCATTGCGATTCTTAGCCTGTGTTCCTACTTTGAGGACAAAGTATTCTACTACTGGTGGGGTGGTGGAAGTTATGGATTAAGGTGAAGTCTGAGTAGCCTCAGATCCATAACTTCCCCTATATTTTATCCCAAGGTTTTCTTGTTGTGATTCTTTTTGCTTGTGGATGTTTAAATTCTTGTTGAACGGCATGTTTTAGGATGTGTATATAAAATGTAAATGCATAGTAATGTTACTTATTGACATATATATAGTTCTTTAATGTTCTTTAAGTTTTCATAAAAACTGGGTACCCTAATTTTTTTTTATTGGATTATGGTTAGTGAGGAACTTGTACATTTTGAGTGTTTGGCAATGATTGTTTTGATATTGTGAGGGTAAGTTGAGGCTTAAAGAACGACTTGTGAGTCTATAGATGAATCTGAGTGCTATGGCATGTGTGTTGTGAGCTTATTTTGATGCATTCATATATTATGTATGGACTCAGAACTTGCCCTCATACTCTAAGCTTGGTGAAGTGACTTAGTTGATTTGGAAGTAATCTTAGGCCTTTGTTCTGATAGGAAGCCAACTTTTTCTTAAATTGCCTACCAAATCATCTAGTGAATCCCTTGTTACGAATGTTTGAGCTTCTCATGTACTCGTTCTTTTTGAATCCTTGCTAACTTAACCTTATTTGATGAAATACCCTGATATTGGCCCTAATCTATCCTTGAACACGTGAACCTTGATTGAGGCTAAAAGCCTAAGTTGAGGGTGGCTACATTGGTGGCCCTGGTTTGAGGTATGGATATGGTGTAATTCACCTTAGGCTAAAAGCCTTAGTTGAGGGTGGACCGTATTATGGTAAAGTAACAAAATGAGGTGGTTAGTTAGGGTTAAAAGAAAGAAAATGATTAATCATGAGCCGGGTGAAGAAAAGGAAAAGAAAGATTGCCTTATCTAAAAAAATGTGCAAAAATGAGTTTGAAATTGAGGCACAGCTGAATAAGTGAAAGAAAAGCCCAAAAAAAGCTTGAAATGGGGAATAAGGGAGGAATTAGTGAAATTCGATGGGATATGAAGGTAAAAGTGTTGGTAAGCATGGTTCAAGGATAGATTTGAGTGATGCCTAAAATGCCATTTCAAAGAACCCTAAACCTATGTTACAAGTTCTTAAGTCCTAAAGTGATCCAAATCCACTTTGTCACCAAGCTGAAAGATGAGTACATGGGCAAGCTTATGGTGTCAGTCATTGTTCATGAATTTCAATTGTAAGAGTGAGCATGTTTCCTCAGTCCTTGATCCTGAATGCTTTTGAGTGAGTGTATGGGACTTCTTTCTAGTGAGGGCATTTGCACTACTTGATTAGCATATGACTGCACCAGTGATTATGGAAGGTTGGTGCTCCTTAACTTATCACAGTTGAATTGCCAGGTATCTCACTGTGTACTTTTCTTGTTAAATAGCCTTAAAATCCTTTTTTGAAAAGGATAGCGGGTGGCATTTGCACTACTTGATTAGCATATGACTGCACCAGTCATTGTGGAAGGTTGGTGCTCCTTAACTTATCACAGTTGAATTGGCAGGTATCTCACTGTGTACTTTTCTTGTTAAATAGCCTTAAAATCCTTTTTTGAAAAGGATAGCGGGTCCCTAAACCTGAAAAGTAATCTATATGTATAGTTGTTATGTATTTTCCTTTGTCTAGGTAGATTGAGTCATCGCTTGAGGACAAGAAACAATTTTAAGTTGAGGGTGTTGATGTGTTGTCAAAAGACAACATATTTGATGCCTAAAAGAAGGGATTTTATGAGTTCTTAGAGCGAATTTTTATAGTTTTTATGTGTTTTGTTTTGGTATTGCAGAAAAGTTAGGTTGGCATGATTTGGAAGAAAAGTTGCAGATATTGCTGAAGCATAGGCCATACGAGTCATCATATGAGTCATAGCCCAAACTACGAGTCGTAAGACGTGTTGTAGTAGGAAACAAAGACCAAAAGTTTAGAAATCAAACAAGTGAGGGTCACTCCTACAAGGCCACCCTACGAGTCGTACGTCATATGATGACTCATATAGGTGGGATTGTTGAAATAATTAGAGAGCGAAAATTGTTGACCAAGAAGCTGAAGACCAAGGCTATGAGACCAGTATACACGTCGTAGTCCAATCTACGACTCGTACTAGTAGGTCATACTAGCGAGGGACAAAATGCCAAGACCCTGATACGAGACCCCAACTATGACTCATACGCCGCCCCATGAGTCATATCTGTGAGACTTCCCAGATGCCAGCTATCTTTTCTGCATTTTTTTAAGGTTATAACTTGTACACTATAAATAGTTTAAGTAGGGCTTCATTTTAAGAGAGATGATACTTGTGAATATTTTTTAGTCTTGTTCTTGAGCTCTAAAATATTCTCGCAATAATATATTTAGGGTTTGAATCTTAGATTATTATTTTCTCTTTGAAAACCCATTTTTGGGGAATTTCAAATCTTGTGCTACACACTATAGAATTTATCAAGCTTGTAGGTTTTCAATTTGGGTGTCTTCATTTTCATTAGAGTTGGTAAAATTCTCAATTATGCCTTTTACTTGCATTTTTGTGTGTTTTATCTTAGCCGTGAGTAGCTAAGCACCCACAACTTGGGTTGTGGGAACCATGCGTAGTTTACATGAAATAAACTAGGTGTTGTACATTTCTATGATTAAAGTTTTGCATGTATTGTCAATTTCCCTTCATTATTAACGTTGTTTGGTGATGGCCAACACCAAATCCTGCCTACTATTACGATCCTGACCAAGGTAGTGATGAATAGGAAAAAGGAAGCAGATGACAGAATTCGGTTAATGTGTTCCTATCTAATCGACCAAACCTAACCAATGGGAGGTTGATTGGGACAATAGCTAACAATTAGTTGGCACGCGATGGTAGCCGACCAAGCGCCATGGTGAAATTCAACCTTCACCTTCACAATAGGGATGAAAGAACCTAAGTTACCATTCTCCATGTAATTCATCAATTGTATTTATGCTATCTAGGGAATTTGAGTCAACAAACCATGGGGAACACAATTTCTAAGTTGTTCCCAAATGTGAGTGTTTTCTCGCTTTTTAATTAGTGTTTATTTTATCTTTACTTTTGAATCACAAACCGCCCCCCACCATACCTAGAGATTGTAGTTATAGATATTAGAAATGATTAGCCATGAATTCTCATAGTCAAGCCCTGTATTCCCTGTGGATTCGACCCTAACCTTTGTTAGGTTAATTACTGATTGCGACCGCTTTCTTATTGGAGCGTGACCATCATCAGTACTTCCTATTATGAATTATATATATGAGTTATGTTTGAATCTATCATATATTGGTTGATTATGCATGAATACCTATTGAAAGCTATTCCATGAGTTGATTTTTATCTACTGAAGCTATACATGATTTGAACTATGGAAACTATGAATGCTTGTGAACTTTTAACATGGATTTCATGATACCTAAATTAAGGGTTTTACTACAATGTTGGTAGATTGCTTTACATGTCTTTAAAATAATTTGATTCTACACTTTCTTGTCTTACACTTTAAATTGCATGATTTTGAGCATGTGTTCATATAGTTACCATGTTTGACTAGATTTAAATGACAAGGATTCTTATGTTGATGAAAGATTATTGCATGATTTGCAAGACAAGCATGATATGATAAGTTATGGGCTCCCAAGCATGTATTAAACCCATGAAAAGTTTCTGTGATTTAAAAGAATTATGTTGAGCCCTTATTGTATATTTCTACCCTATTGTGAGTGATTAATGACTATATAAGGGGGCAAGCATGATAACTGTTTATCCTCATGTACAAAGTAATGCTCACTAGTAGGGGTCAAGAATATTACAATCTCTACCCTCATGTGAAATGCAATGCCTATTAGAAGGGGTCAAGTCTATGCATTGTTTTTACCCTATACTATAAGGTATATGCCCATGTAGGGGTCAAGTATGTGAATGAGCTACTCATGCGATGTTATCATGTCTTTACAAGCTATCCATGTTATGATTAAATTTACATTATTTCAAAAGTATTTCGTGGGATTAGACTTAGCACTGATTGAGGCTTAAGGTGGGGGCTCGACTCAAGGGGTCCTTATATAAAGTCTTGGTCTCTTAACTATGTGCCACCATAAGTTTATATTATTTTTCCTAAAGGGCTTTACTAGTGGATACATCTAGGAGAAGTTACCCATAATATGGGGTCAAGTATGGTTTACCTTGGCAAGTAGACCACTCCTTCTCCGGTGGGGAGTCATGCATCGGAATTCCAAGCAGTAGCTCGCTTGGTCTTATATGTTGGTTAAGGTCTCCTCCCATATATGCATTTATGTTATGCAAGTTTATAATCTACATGCATGTTTTAACACAAGTATTGATTATACATGTCATATTGAGCTTATATCAATTGCTTACAATTATGCAACTTGGATATTATGGCTTATGTCATTGTTGCATTGTACCCTATATACTTAGTACACTCCAAGTACTAATGCATACCTTTTTCCTACATGATCTCACCATGTAGGGACTGGAGCTCCTATTGACCCTCCTCCTCCACGTGGCTAGCTAGATCGTTTGAAATTAGTTTGGGTGAGTCCTCAATTCCAGGGACAATATCTCTCTACTATCATGCTTTGTTAAGACTTGTCTAATAACTTTTAGATACTTATCTTTGAGGGTGAGCCTAGGAGATGTCTTCGCCCCTGCTCCATCTAAAGTAGAGGTGTTATTGTATATGGATAGCATGTATTAGGCTTGACTTCTTTTATGTCTATGTTATAATGATATACTTCTCTTAGTCCCTTATTTCCCTCTATTCTCTTTTATGTTGATGATGAGATGGAAGTCCCAAGGTCCGCTTCCCTTAGACTCTATTATTACTTGTTTGTTTATTATTTGGCTTCTATAACCAAGGATGTGTATAATATATGCTAAGAGGCTTGTTTGGGGTCCCTTTGGGTTCCTCATTCATCGTGTCACATCTAGATCCTAGGCTCGGGTCATGACAAGCTTGGTATCATAGAACTAGATTATTGATGGTCCTCAGAAATCCAACACACCGCGTCATTATTATGAAAGACTTCCCTTTCTTCCTTATTTACCTCTATTGACTTTTATGTTGATTATGAGATGGAAGTCCCAAGTCTCGCTTCCCTTAAACTCTATCGTCACTTGTTTGTTGTCTTATTTGGCTTCCACAATAAAGGATGTGTATATGATATGCTAAGAGGCTTGTTTGGGGTCCCTTTGGGTTCCTCATTCGCGGTGTCAAATCTAGGCCCTAGGATCTGGTCGTGACAAGCTTGGCATCAGAGCACTAGGTTATTAATGGTCCTCGAAAATCCAACACACCATGTCAAGTATAGTCTTATTCATGGTTGTGAAGCGTGCCAAAACTATGAATAGGAAGCTATGAGACATTTTAGGAAATGGTTCACTTCTTCATGATCTATGTCGTTATCTAGGTTTAAAGTGTCACGATCCGAACCTAGGTCCTAGTCGTGATTGGTGAATGGGGAACCGAAGGAACCCCAAACAAGCCTCTAAGCATATCATTACACATCCTTGGTCTCGAAAGCAATTAAATAGAATTGAAAGAATAGAAATAAGGACAAAGGGACTAAGGGAGAGCTTTCATAATATAAAAATCAAAATACAAGAGAGTCAAGGCTCATAGAGTAATTACACATCATGTCCAACAACACCTCTACTACATAGATACTTAGTGAGGGTCAAGACAAGCAATTGGGCTCACCCTCATAATCAAAACATACATCAAAGAAAGAGAAAGTCTCAATACGTAGTATAAGTTCAAAGATATTGTCTTCGGAATGGAGGACTCACCAACTAGCTTGAATAGATACCACTAGCAACGTGGAGGAGGATGATGACAAAATAGAGCTCCGATTCCTACATGGTAATATCATGTAGACATAGAGTATACGTTAGTACATTTGAATGTACTAAGTATGTAGGATCCAATAAAACAATGGATAAGCAAAATGCAATATCATACTCAATGGATAGCATAACAACAATATGATATTTATGAATGACGCCTGAAGTAAAACATTCTTATATAGAACATATTACATATATAAGAAAAGACCATCATCATAGACTAAGCATACTAGTACTCGGAATCCAAGGACTAGCATGCCCTTGGAGGGTGATCAAGGTATATACCCCTCAATCGGTACATGGACATCATACCCTCCATCATAGTGGTCAAGGCATTAGCCCCTCAACATGACTAATGGACTTCACACTCTCCATCATAATGGTCAATGTATCAAACCCTTAACATGGCTAATGGACTTCATACCCTCCATCATAATGGTCAAGGTATCAAACCATTAACATGGTTAATGGACTTCACACACTCTATCATAGTGGTTAAGGTATCAAGCCATCAACAAGGTTAATGGACTTCACACCCTCCATCATGGTGGTCAAGGTATCAACCCCTCAACAAAGTTAATGGACTTCACATCCTCCATCATAATGGTAAAGGTATCAACCCCTCAACAAGGTTAATGGACTTCACACCGTTCATCATAGTGGTCAAGGCAAGCACCCCCGTAACAAGGTATGGTGAACATGCAACCCTAGGGATACTTTTCAAGAAATTATCATAATATTACATTACTTTCATCATCATAAAGTAATATATCTCATATGCCAAACATTAAGCCTTCGACAACTCAAAAATCAATTCTGCTCTTTCTGTTGTTAGCAAGGTTTTAGTAAATAGTTGGTGACACCTTCAAATAATATACATCAAAAACCTTCATCAAATCTCATATTAGATCTTAGAGTCATAGCTCATAACATGCTAAAACAATGACAATTTCATGAAACCCCAACATAGTGTGTAGTGAATTTCATAATAAGTAAGACCCATGAGTAAATCAACTTTAAATCATGCAATTTTAAATAAAAGGAAGCTTGGGTATCATGGGTGAAAGGAACCCACCAAACAAACTCACATACCTTGACTTCGGAGAATCCTTGAAGAGGGTTGGAAATGGAGACTTGAAGCTTGATTGAATTTCTTGAATTCGGAAGTGAGTTTTGGGACTTGAAATTAGGAGTCAAATATTTGGCTAAGTATTTGAGTGAGTATTGGGGAATGTTTTGAATGATATGAGGGTAAATTATGGCTAATAAGTATAGGCTTTTCCACGTTTGGGAGCACTTAGGCCCAAGACTCAAAAGCCTTGGACTGGACAGAAAAAAATATGCAAGAATTGGCTACTGGCATGTCGCACCAAGAACGCGCAGACCTCATCGGAAATTGCATTTTCCAATTTTCAAATATGATACGGTTACTCTAAAATTTGGGTTAGACCCATCACCTACTCTATTTTTCCCCCTGAACAAGAATATGAAGTTGGATTTTCAATATCACGCATAGATTTAGAGATATATAGAAATTACTATTCTGGGTACTTCTGAGGCACATTTTCGGGTATATTTTTAGGTCATTTCAAAAGATATGGTTTCCTTCCCTAACGAGTGCTCATTTGTTCTTTTAGACCATGCCACAACTAAAGGGGATACCATGGAGTGCTCGTACACCTGATGAGGGTCCGGCTCATCAAGCTCCCCAAGAAGGAGGTACACATGTCGAATTCTGGAATACCATTACAATATTGGAATATGTCGTCACTACTCAATCGAACCAAGGAGCTCAAGATCCTCCTACTTTGGCCTCAAGGGTGAGGGTTTACAAGGATGAACCCTCCGGTGTTTCATGGTTCCAAAATGAAGGAAGATCCCTAAGAGTTTATTGATGAGATATATAAGGTGCTTCCTATTTTTGGGGGTGAGTTCGAAGTAGAAGGCAGAACTTAAGGCCTACCAACTCAAGGGTGTTTCACAAATTTGGTTTATTCAATAAAGGCTAGAAAAGGAAATAATGATCCCATCTCATGGGAGGAATTCAAGGCCTCCTTCTATAATCAATTCTTCCTTATTAAACAGAGAGAAGCAAAGATGATGGAATTCATGAATCTCAAACAAGGCTTCATGATTGTGAGGGAGTATTCCCTCAAATTCAACAAGCTCTCAAAGTATGTTCCTTGGTTTCTAATCCTAAGGAAAGAATGAACAAGTTTGTGTCGAGGGTGTCCAACTTGATGAATGAAGAAGGCCGCACCGTTATGCTTGTGGGTGGACATGGACTTATCTCGGCTCATGATCTATGTTGAAGAACTTGAAAGGGAGAAGCTTAGGAAGAGGAGGAGTGGAGAGTCCAAGAGGGCTCAATTTGATGGTGGCTTCCAAGGTGCTGAGGGAGGTCGTTTCCAACAAGGTCACAAATTCCAAGGTCAAGCATCCTCCAATGCTTAAAACAAAAGGTTGTCGAAAGATTAGTGATTAACACAAGGTTTCAAGATGGCAATGGTGGGGTGACTTTCTCAAGATGCCAAAAGTTTGGAAGAAATCATGTTGGCCCATATTTGAGGGATTCTAATGCTTGCTATGGGTGTGAAAAAAGTAGGCCACAAGATTGTTGATTCCCTCTATGCTCAAATAAAGGGCGAAGATAGTCATCCTCAAGGCAAAAGTGCTCATGTGGGTCAAAGGGAAAAAGGAGGCCAATAGGAGGCTGCTCTATGGAAAAAATAGTTTTACGCTCTCCAAGGAATATATGGAGTAGATAAGGTGCCCAATGTTGCTACCGGTATGTTAAAGATTTTTGGTTATGATGTGTATGCTTTATTAGATCCAGGTGCCACTCTTTTCTTCATTACTCCTTTTATTTCAATAAGCTTCATGTAGGTTAAGAATTGTTGTGTGAACCCTATGAGGTGTGTACCCCCGTTTGTTGAGTCTATTATTACTAGAAGAGTACGGGTTGTCCCGTATCTATATTGCATAAAGTCTTGCCTTATGATTTTGTGGAACTTGACATGGTGGAATTTGACATTATTCTTGGGATGGATTGGTTACATGCATATCATATTTCCATTGATTTTAGAACCTGTAAAGTTAGGTTCCAAATTCCTAACGAGCCCATCTTTGAGTGGGAAGGTAATAATGTGATGATTAAGGGTAGGTTCGTTTCTTGTCTTAAGGCTCAAAAATTGATTTTTAAGCATTGTATTTACTATCTTGTAAGGTTTAGGGATGTTGAGTCTAAAGTCCCTCCTATTGAGTCGGCTTCACTAGTCAATGAGTTTCTTGATGTATTTCCCGATTAACTTCCCAGTGTTCCTCTTGAAAGGGAAATAGACTTTTGTATTGACCTCCTCTCGGATACTCATCCCATTTCAATCCCCCCTTACCATATGGCCCTGGCGGAGTTAAAGGAGTTAAAGGACCAATTGAAGGATTTATTGGAGAAGGGTTTCATAAGACCTACCAAGTCACTTTGGGGTGCACTGGTGTTGTTTGTAATAAAGAAAGATGGCTCATTTAGAATGTGCATCGACTATTGGCAACACAATAAGGTCACCATAAAGAACAAGTATCCTCTACCAAAGATCGATGACCTATTTGAACAACTAAAAGGGGCCAGTCATTTTTATAAGATTGATATTTGGTCTAGATACAACCAAGTGAGGGTGAGGGAGTGTGATATTCCCAAGACAACTTTTTGAACTAGCTATGAGCATTTTGAATTTGTGGTGATGTCATTTCGATTGACTAATACACCAGTGGTATTTATGGATCGCATGAATAGGGTCTATAAACCCTACCTTGATATGTTTGTGGTAGTCTTCATAGATGACATATTGATTTATTCTCAGAGTGAAGAAGAGCATATGAATCATTTGAGGATTGTGTTACAAATTTTGAGGGATAACACATTGTTTGTTAAATTTGATAAATGCAAATTTTGATTGAAGGAGGTTGCATTCCTGGGGCATGTGGTGTCGGGTGATGGAATTAAAGTGGACCCCAAGAAGAAGGTAGTGATAAGAAATTGGCCCTACGCCCTTGACTCCAATGAATATTAGGAGTTTCTTGGGCTGGTTGGGGTACTACCAGAGGTTTGTGAATGGTTTCTCCTCAATTTCTTCCCCTATAACAAAATTGACACAAAAGAAGGCAAAATTTGTTTGGACCGATGAATGTGAAAGAAGTTTTCCTATTTTGAAAGAAAGCTTATATTTGCTTCTATGTTGGCCTTACCAGAAGGGCTAGAAGGGTTTGTGCTTTATTGTGATGACTTAAGAATAGGTTTGGGGTGTGTATTGATGCAAAATGGCAAGGTTCAAGCAAATGCTTCTCAACAACTAAAGGTGCATGAGCGTAATTATCCCGCCTATGATCTTGAATTAGCAGCCATGGTATTTTCTTTAAAAATATGGCATCATTATTTGTATGGGGTTCATGTAGATGTATTCACCAATCAAAAGAGTCTCCAATATGTGTTCACACAAAGGGATCTTAATTTGAGACAAAAGAGGTGGTTAGAACTCCTTAAGGATTACGACATGAGTGTGCACTATTATTCAGATAAAGATAATATTGTGGCTGATGCTCTAAGTAGAAAATCAGTAGGAAGTGTAGTCATATTGATGATATTAATACGAAGGTGGCTAGAGAAGTTCACCGGTTAGCTAGGTTGGGAGTTAGGCTGAATGAAGTTGAAAATGGAGGTGTTGTGGTTATTGATGGTTCTAAATCTTCTTTGATTGAAGAGGTAAAGTCCAAGACCTTGACTCCACCTTACTAGAATTTAAAGCTTTGGGGAATGATAGTAAAGTAGAGGTTTTCTACTAATGGGGAGATGATGTCCATAGGTATCAAGGTAGGCTATGTGTGCCTAATGTTGATGGGTTGAGGGATTTGATTTTGAAGGAGGCCCATAATTCATCCTTCTCTTCACCCCGCTTCCACTAAAATGCATAGAGACTTTAGAGAGGTATTTTTTGTGGGGTGGTATGAAAAGAGATATTGCCAAGTTTGTAGTCGGTTGTCACAATTTTCAATAAGTGAGCTGAATAGCAAAGGTCGGGTGGCCTAGCCCAAGACATAGAAATTCCTACTTGGAAGTAGAAGGAGATCAATATGGATTTTGTGATTAGTTTACCAAGTAATAAAATCACTTTGGTTCTACTTGGGTTATCGTTGATAGGATGACAAAGTCGGCAAACTTTCTATCAGATAAAACAACTTATGGTGCCGAGAATTATGCCAAGCTATATATTCATGAGTTGGTTAAGTTGCATGGAGTACCATTGTCCATTATTTTGGATTAAGTGCTTAATTCACTTCTCATTTTTGGAGATCCTTCCAAAAAGGTCTTGGTACCAAAGTCAAGCTTAGAAGGGCTTTTCATTATCAAATGGATGGCCAAGCCAAAAGGACAATTCAAACTCTTAAGTATATACTTAGGGCTTGTGTTTTGGAGTTCAATGGTAGCATGAACATCTTCAACTCATTGAGCTTGCTTACAATAACAGCTACTACATTTATATTGGCATGGCTCCTTTTGAAGCCTTATATGGTAGGCATTCTAGATCCCTAGTTAGGTGGTTTGACATGGCGGAGATGGCCTTGTTGGGCCCAAATTTGGTTATAGATGCTTTGGAGATAGTGAGGTTGATAAGGGAGAGATTGAAGATGGCTCATAGTAGGCAAAATTCCTATTCTGATGTGAGAAGGAGAGACCTTGAGTTTAATGTTGATGATTGTGTTTATTTGAAGGTCTCACCCATGAAGGGTGTGGTCCTATTTGGAAAGAAGGGAAAGTTGAGCCCAAGGTTTATGGACCCTATATAATTTTGAGGAAGATTGGTAACGTTTCCTATGAATTGTAGTTGCCTACAGATATGAGCATGGTTCATCTAGTTTTTCATGTGTCTATATTGAGGAAGTAAGTTAGTGATCTAAGTGCTAGTGTACCCTTAGAGGTTGTGCGTGTTGTGGAAGATAACTTCACCTATGTGGAGGTCCTGTTGGAAATATTGTATAGGCAAGTGAAAAGGTTAAGAAACAAAGATGTGGCATCCGCCAAAATCCTTTGGAGGAGTCAACAAGTTGAAAGTGCCACTGGGAAGCCAAAGTGGACATGAAGAAGTGATATCCGTACCTCTTTCACATTATTCAAGCCAAAGAAAACTATTTGAGTCCTACCTATGATTTCAAGTCTTAAGATTCATCCCTCATGTCATTTTTTCACGCATATATATTTATGGTCACAAGTTTTGGTGATTTTTGATATATATGTTTAAAACTTTTTGAAGAAGATGTATAAGTGCTTTTATTGCATTTATGACGGGGTGAAAGTTTTCTAATTAATCCTCTTACATACGCTTTATCAAATTCAGGGATGAATGTTCCCAAGGGGGAGAAATTCAAATACCTCTAATGTGCTTTGGAAATGGTCTATAGTGTAATTCTCGAATATCATCAAATCCGTGCATGATTTCCAAAATCTAACTTTATATTCTTATTTAGGGAAAAATTGTGTAGGAAAAGGGTGGCACTCGATATTTAGATGACCCATAGCGAAAATATATTTTTGCAACGAGGACAAGAAAGAGTGAGGGTCTGCGACCGCGGCTTGGGCGCAGACTGGTGTAAATGGCCCTTCACTTTGGTCTATATCGGGCCAAAGGCACCGACTAGTGCAATTTTCTCCTTCATTTTCCAGCTTCGTTAAAGGACATTTGGATAATAACTCAATGCCCATTTAAATGAGAAACCCCCTCCTTCCTTAGCCATTTTTCAACTTTAAAACTCTCAAATCCCCTCCAGAACATCATCTAATACCCTATTAAAATTCAAGAACATCAAGAGTTTGCTTTTGACATCAAGAACCCAATTTAAGACTTAAGTCTTCCTAAAATTCTTCTTCAAAAATTCCAAGGTTTAGGTATGTGGGTCTTCATCGATGGGTCCTTTCACCCATGGAACTCAACTCACTCTTTTTTTTTAATAAAATTTCATGATTTCAAGATCAATTTCTTAATGGGTACTTCCTATTATGCACTAATATATGAGTTATGTTTGGATCTATAATATATTGGGTGATTATGCATGAATACCTATTGAAAGCTTATTCCATGAATTATTTTTTATCTATTGAAGATATGCATGATTTGAACTATGGAAACTATGAAAGATTCTAAACTTTTAAGATGGATTTCATGATATCCAAATTAAGGGTTTTACGACAATGCTGGTGGGTTGCTTTGCATGTCTTTAAAATGATTTGGTTCTACACTTTCTTTTCTTACATTCTTAAATTGCATGGTTTTGAGCATGTGTTCTTATACCCACCATGTTTGACTATATTTACATGAAGGATTCTTATGTTGATGAAAGATTATTACATGATTCACAAGATAAGCATGATATGAGAAGTTATGGGCTCCCAAGCATGTATTAAACTCAAGAAAAGTTTATATGATTTACAAGAAATATGTTGAGCCCTTATTCTATATTTATACCCTCTTGTGAGTTGATAATGTCTATATGAGGGGACAAGCATGATATCTGTTTACCCTTATGTACAAACTAAAGTTCACTAGTAGGGGTTAAGAATGTCACAATCTCTACCCTCATGTGAAATCCAATACCAACTGGAAGGGGTCAAGTCTATGCATTGTTTTTACCCTCTAGCATAAGGTATATGCCCATGTAGGGGTCAAGTATGTGAAAGAGCTACTCATCTCATGTTATTATGTCAATATCAGGTATTAGACTTGGCACCAATTAAAGCTTAAGGTGGGGGCTCGACTCAAGGGGTCCTTATATGAAGTCTTGGTCTCGTAAATATGTGCCACCATAGGTTTATATTATTTTCACTAAATGGGCTTTTGTCACGCCCTAAAGTCTGAATAGGGCGGACTGGCACCCGTTGCTGATAAGGCTCGGGAGAACCAACTTATATCTAAGCGTATTGCATACATATTATAAGTGGCATCTATGTTTGGCATGCTTCTAAGGAGATATACGGTTTTAACAAGTTAAAAGGAG